>OX637466.1:10372298-10598437 GCA_951799995.1 Trifolium subterraneum | reverse complement strand
AGTTACTGATAGTAATCTAAAGGTTTCTGTTTTTCAATGTTTCCTAATAGTTTCTGAAACCTATTAATATCATAATTTGAATTGGTCTTTCTGGGCTAGTCCAGTTTCAAGAGATTAGGATCATTAAATCATACCCCAGTTTTGTCCTAGACAGAATTATGAAACATAATGTTAATTATATGCACTATAATTCATGCTAATTGTGGGATATATATGAATCATTTTGGATGCTGACTATGTTGAAAGGGTTTGAATTTTGAAACGGTATAGAAATCTTTGACTCATTGTATTCTTAGTAGGATTCTGTACCTGCATCACTTTACTCATAAAATCACATATCAGCATGATTCAAAATATTAGCACTTGTTTTGGTGCACTCATACTTTATCCATGCTTGATGACACCCATGCCCTAAGTCTTTTATTTGAAGGAAATGGAATTGTGACAGGGAGAGGTATAACCATTTATAAGGCTGCAGCTAAAATTAAAATAACTTATGAAGATAGTTCTCGGCAATTAGGGTTTATTAGGCTTTTATATTGGACATAACTCATCCTTACAAAACCGGCATGTAAGGAGGGATGCCACACTTTAATAACTCTAATTAGGCCTTATCTTTATTCAATGTGGGACTTGGATTTTTCCAATAGACCCCCTCACGCCCAACACTATTGGGATTAGTGCATGGATATAAATTGTGGGTGGCCCAGTTTTGATCGACTCTGATACCATATTAGGTTTTTATATTGGGTCTAATTGATCTTTACAAAATCAACTTGTAAGGTAAGGGGTGCCATGCCACTCTTATAGGGTTAAGTTTTATCTTTATTCAATGTAGGACTTGGATTTTTCCAATAGGGTTAACTTTTGTTTTTATCTTTTTTTTGGCAAGCCATTGGAAACTCACACAAAGTGGAGGGACCGGGGTTCGAACCCCGGTCATGGCATCCGACCTAACAATTTTGGCATTTTTGCCAGTTGAGCTAGGATTTATTTGCATGTGCGTGCGTGATGAGGCAGCATCCATGTGTTATCTGTGTTACATAATTTCTTTGTGTTTGCGTGCGTGATGAGGCGACATCCATGTGTTGTCTGTGTTACATATTTCATTTTGTATGTGTAGTTAAGTTGGCCAAATTTGAGCATTAAATGTGATTTGTTAATTGGGCTATATCTATAATTTTCTAAAAATGTTTGTTATATTATTAATGATACTTTTTTTTGCATCTATCATTTGCAGAGGCTCAGCTCCAAAGTCAATTCTGATGTCTTGGAGAAATTATTTGATAAACCTGTAATTCTCTCCTTTATTTGTTTTTGCTTTCTGATGCATGTATTGAATCTTAAGATTTACACAAACATGATGATTTTAATATTATAGCTGAAATGCTCTCTCCATCTTATGTGTCATTTGCATCCTATTCTTCGAATCTAGAATCCAATTCGTGATAACTGAATCGTAGATCTATAAATAAATCTTTTAATTTCCTTTGCTGTATCATTTCTTGTGTTTTAAACATTTTAATGTCAATCTCTTAGTAAAAATATCTTGCTTCTTTGTAACCTTGCTTGGTCATTTCTACAAAGCTTGTTCTTTCTTAGTTTTTATGCATTCAATAAAATCGGGAATTTTTTATTCCCTCTTTAGGGGTTGAAACATGTTTTGACTAACGAAAAAGTCTATGTTAGGTTATGGTTAGCATGCATACCTTTTCTAAATTACATAATTACTTGTAAGAAGATTTTGCTTTATCTATCTACTTTTGCTATCTCAATATTTATTTACTTCATAGTTTGGTATTTATAATTGTTAGTTGTATATCAATTTCGCTGTTGTGTTTAAAGTATCATTTTACAGTATATACATGACTTAAATGATAAGCTTGTTTGTGAAAATTATCTTTTGAAGAGTAGAATAAATCATTTTTAAAAGTGAAAAAGAGGAAAATGCTCATTCTTTGTGTTCGAATGCTTGTTATAAACAGGAAGTTCAAGAGAATCATAAGAAAGCACGGGTTGATTCACCCTCAGACAATGATGATAATTTGGAATCGAAGTCAAAGCACAAAGTAAAGGAGGATGAATTGGTAACAGCCGATGAATTAGTTGATGATGCTGATATGGTTGGAGAATATGGTGACATGTTGTATCCAGAAAATGGATTGGAGACATATGACTATGAGGAAGGTGGTGGTTACGATGGATATGACGGATATGACGGTTTTTAGTAAAAAGTTCCTTCTACTTAAGTTATCTGTGATCTTTTTCAATCATAATCGACATGGTTGGCAGCACCAGGGAAACCAAAGATTGTCGAAAGTTTTGTCCACTAATCAAACTGGCTAGAATCAGTGTTCAGTGTTAGTTCCTTCCCAAAGTTTGTCTATTCATTACTGAGAGCATTCGAGTTACAGTTACATGTTACCTCTCTTCATTCATGTATTCATATTGGTATTTAAAGTCAGTTACTCCCTCGTCGCATTTTGTTTGACGTTTAAGGTTTTGATACAACAATCAATAAAAAAAATTAATATTTTGAATTTCATAATATACCAATTATTTGTTATAGTATTAGTTTTTTTTTTTTTTTACTTCACAAAGACAACAATTATCACTCAAAAGAGTGTAATTTGAAAAAATATTTAATGTTACATTGATATCGCAAAAAGACAATAAAAATAAGATGTATTTTGTTAAAACGTCAAACTAAATCACAAAGAGGGAGTAATAAAATTCATCTGATGAGATTTTGTTGTTTGTATTCTTAAAATATTTTTAGTCATCTCTCAACCCTTCCCCTTTTCAAAGATCTGGCCTTCCTTGAACAGTGAGAAATATCACACTGCCTTGGAAGTCTTTTGCACATTCTTGTTTATTATGGTGGATGCTTGGGTAATTAGGGAATAAATTGTAATTTGTATAATTTTGATTTTATGCATACTAATAAATAAATCTATATGTTATAATATATTGTTTTCCCTTGTCATCATAAAAGAATATAAAAAAATAAAGGTTGTGCACCTGCTGCAGTCAAGTTATTTTCAAGTTACTTAAAAAAAAATTAATGGTTTTGCACCTTACTTATTTCCATAAAGTCTATAAATACTTATTTTTTTTCTTTGTACACTTTACCCTCATTTTGAAAATACACCAAATACACTTTACAACAAATTTGATAATAGACTTTTGAGGTCTAAAGATAATTTTTTTCCCGTAGTTTATAGTAACTAAACTTACTATATGTATGAAGAAGGCAAAAAATATTATTATGCATGTGGCAAGATATGTTGACATGGCGTGTGACTCACTTGCCACATGTGTGTTGACTTGGTCTGAGGGTCAAAATTACAAGTTTGTGAAAGTTAGGAGGCCAAAATTGCTATTTTGAAAATTAGAGGTCCAAAGTCGCAAGTTTGGGTAGGAGTCAAAAGTGTATTTTAGCCTATACATTTTTCACCACTAGTATCCGGCCCACTGGACTGCCTATTCTGGTTCGGGGGGTCAGTTATGACATCAAGTGGTTTCAATCCCCTCCTAATTGCAAATGCAGGAGATTGAACCGTGGTCTTCTCTACCAAGTCCAATGCAAATCAACATTAGACCAACTAATGATTGGTGCCTACATTTTACTATTAATTTGTATTTTATTCTAAATTTTGAATCAATTAAAACATGCCTCACATGTATTAATTCAAAATGAGGTGACCCTAAATAACCCCAATAATGTGTTTGACATGCTAAAAAGGTATTAGATAAGACGATTATAGTTGTACTGTATTTGATTTTAAAATTGTTTCTACGACAAGACAAGACAAACCGGGGTCACAAAACAGAACAACTTTTTATAAAATTGAGATTTTGACTATTTTTTGTTCTTCAATAATGTGCGTCTATGTTATATGATGTCAAAATTAGTGTTTGAATTTAGAAAAACGAATATAAAAAAACTTGTAATATTTTGAAAAACGATTTTAAAAAATCTATTTTCAAAAATACAAAGAAAAAATCTATTTTGTTAAAGCTGAAAACAGGCCCATAATTGTATAACCACTTATACAAATAAATAGTATCACGCACACTCATAACAAGTAAAAATAAAATTAAAATTAAATTAAATTTTATGGTGATTGTGCCTGCATAAACTTCCTCTATTTTTTTGAACCCAGAACCCGCCGTTGATCTCAAATTCTCAATCCCACCCCAATAGACCCCGTGCACTATTTTCTATTGCTGAAACCTCTTAACATAACCTAACCCTATACCCTATTCTACTCCATCAATCTCGTTCCTTCCTCCATAGTGTTAAATAAATGGTGTTTTGCGATAATTGTTGGAAAAACGTTCATGGTGAGCAAATCGAGGATCGTGCCTTGTGAGTAACCTTTTATGCTTTCACAATTATCTTAGCTTTGAAAGCTTTTAAATTTTTAATTTTTATTCAAAATTTGTTTTTTTTTTTGTTTTGTTATGATTATTGGATTATTTATAAATGATAAGTTGATAGTTATTTGAATGTTTTCAGATTTTGTGATGAATGTGGGAAGCTGTTGGAAGAATGCTTTTTTCATGAGATAGATGCTGCTAGAAATGTAAGAACTAGGATTTAGTTTGCAATAAACTCCGAAGCACCGACACATACACATACACGAACACTAGACATGACATGTTGATGCCAATAATAATGAAAAAAAATAATTGGCCGACCCACTTATTCCTGATTATTAATTTTATTTAAATTTTAAACACAATTTTTCTAGGGTGCCGATCGTGGACAGTGTTGATTGAAGAAAAAGAGAATAAATTCATGACACTAGGAAAATTGTTTAAAATTTAAATAAAATTAATCAGGAATAAGTGGGGCCGGCCCCTTAAGGCCCTTTTTACATCTCTACTTGTAAGTTGTATGTAATCACACGTGTCAGTGTTGTGTCGTTGTGAGACATCGACATGTGTCGGACACTGGATAGTCTTCTTTTAGAAATGTCGATGCTACATAGATGGTAGACAATGGAATTATAGAAGGGACTTTTGTGTGGAAGATTAAAACTAAGATTTAGTTGAATAAAATTGGAGGGACTTCATCCCACTCTATATATACCCTTTATTTTAGAATATACATTTTAGGGACTTGTTTGGATTTATTGTATGCAATGGAATGATAGAGGGTACAATTCTTTTGGAGATTAACAATTAGATGGAAATTTTGTGTTTTGTCAATTTTTTTAGTTATGTTATGTTACATTTTCTGACATGCCGACTATCGCCAGCTAAAATGTTGTATGCTGCATAGGTTATGGCTGATGACTACCTTAAGCAAGAGTATATAAAGGTACCTCTTTTTCCACTGCATTGGTGTGGGATAGTATTGTGTTTTCCATTGGTTTGCTATTTCACTGTTTGGTATATGTGGAAGTTTAATGTGTATCGTCCGGCATGTTTAATCCATGTAGCCGACCCTACTTATGTAGCCGACCCTACTTAATATAGAAAGGTTTGGTTGTTGTTATATTCAATGTATTGTATATAACTCAACTATTGTAGTCATTAGTCAAGATCGCATTCCAGCACGTAGGAACTTACGATCTATGTAGGCTACCGTCGTTGTTGAGATCGCAAGTTGAAGGCAGGATTGTAACCGTTCCATGTTGGGCCACTTGTTTCACAATTGGGCCTTGCTGAAACAGGTCGGGTATTGTGAAAAACTCGTTTGTCTCTCTTACAGTCTCTCCTCCAACGTGCACATCATTCGTATTTGGGATGCCGTTTCTCGCCTGTGTGCCACTGCCGTGACGCGTTCACCCTCCCTGCCTTCCCCTGCATTCTTTCACGTGGTCATTACTTCCCCATTTTTTTGTGATACTGAGAGAGTTGATGGCTCATGATGTCTCGCTGATTAGTAGAACTTGGCGTTTTCTGTTGAAGCAGAAAAGAGAGCTTGGGCCACGAGGTCCAAATTTTTGTTTTCTTTAGACTTCTATATCTTTTTTGAGGATGAGGGAATGTGTTGTAGCCTGTACGGCCCAAACACTCTTCCAATTCCAACCAGATTCACTCTCATGTATTTTATTTAGTTTAATAGTGATTTAGAGGTTATTTTATGCATGTATATGATAGTTTAATTTGCTTGTGTGTGTGTTTATATGTTAACTACAAATTACACTTCGGTAGCGTCATACAAGTCATGTTACTTACGATCCTCGAGTGACAATCTTTCAACCCCTTCCCGATCCTACCTAGGATCTCATGTTTGACTACATTGAACTCAACATTAATTCTTTTACAGGAACTAGCTGCCAAAGAAAAAATTGCTAAGAAAGCTTTTGAGACGTTTGTCCAAAACTGTTCTAATGATTTGTCTGCAGCAAGAGACGAACTTGCTCAATCTGCCGTTGAATCTATCGCAAAATCCAGAAAGGTAATTTTGAATTAATTTTCTGGTGAGGTTCTTTGTTTATGTATGTATATGGAACTATTAGTGTATTTTTTCTCATCTGTTTTCACTTTACTGTGCACCCTACTGTACTTGGTTATTACTCTTCTAGTCAGTCATCTTCATAATTTATAGAACTAATACATTTCTGTTTTATCTTATGTTTTCTGAATACCATTGGATAACACAAATAAATATATAATATACTAGTTTATGTTTAGAGCATAATGTAAACTCATAAATATGTTAGTTAGCTATTAAATGTATGTTTGATTTCATTTTTGGATGAGCTAAAATTGATTTTGTAGGTGTAAATTGATTTTTACATGTTTAGATTTGTTCGAGTGGAATTGGTATTGCCTATATAATTGATTCCAACTTGAAGTTAGAATATAGAGATTTTGTATCCACAATTGATTTTTATCCTTAAATTTATTGTTCAACTCACTTTTATGTAAATGTATCCAAACATAAATCATTTTACATTCAACTCACTAAACCAAAATCAAATTTTCAAAATCAATTAATTTAAAATTCAAAATTTGTCACCGCAAAACCGAACACGTAGTTAGTCTACTAGGACTGACTGTTAAGTTTTAATTTGGCTTCTAATTGGCTCATTATGATGCCTTCTATTTTGTTTTCACATATTCAACATAATTTCAAGATATTAGGAACATTTGATGTTCAGAGATAGTGGAGGTTTTTGTAGGCAGAGGATTTTGTTGTATCTCTCTGCTATTGATATCTCAATATTTAGTTGTGTTTATAGAACTATGAAGTACATACACCTCTAAGATTAGGCGCGTCCCTATCTCCATCACGTGTCGGTGTACGAGATATAACCTTGTAGAAACAATACAACTAATTTAGACAGAACTAATATTCCCATGACTGACAATTTCCTTTCTGGGATTAGAATTGTTTCTCAAACCTTGCATTTTCTAGTATATTGGTTCTTAGTTTTATAATTTTTCCTTCATAGTTCAACTATGCTGCATAAAATGTGACCTGGTGTGAAGGTCATTGAACTTTTTGAAATATTGTTACTCTGAATATTTGTAGGAATTAAGGCAGAAACAAGCTCAAGAGGCAAAACATTTGGGTCCTGCTCAATCAGCTGTAGAGGAAACTAGTCAAATGTTGAAAACAAAGGTATTTATTAGGAAAACACAGTCAAATTAAGATAATTTGTTTATTAAACTCATTATGATGCCTGTTTTTTGTTTTGACACATTTTTATTTTCTAGTGAAATGTCTGTATCTCCTTTCAGTAGTTACTCATAATTCTTAGAATTGGGAGTTGAGCCTAACTCAATCCTACAAAACCTGTTTGTAAGGTGAGAATTGCCCTCACTTATAAACATATATTCAGGCCATCTTGCAACCGATGTGGAACTCTCTTAACAGACTCTCTCGCGCCCAACACTACTGGGCTTAGCGCGCGGATATAAATGGTGGGTGGTTCGATTAGAAACCTGATAGCAGGTGGCCTAGCGAATCGTGGAGGAGGCTCTGATACCGTCTTAGAATTGAGAGTTGGGCTTAACTCAACCCTACAAAACCGGCTTGCAAGGTGAGGATTGCCCTCACTTATAAACATATATTCATGCCATCTCAACCAATGAGAGACTCTTACCAATAATCTAAAAGTTTCTGTTTTTGAATGTGTCCTAATAGTTTCTCAAACCTATTATCATAATTTGAAACAAGCCTTGCCGGGTTAGTCCAGTTTTCAAGAGATTAAATCATTAAATCATACCCCATTTATGTCGCTAGACAGAATTATGAAACATAATGTTAATTATATGAACTATAGTTCATGCTATTTGTGGGATATATATGAACTATCTTGGAAGCTAACTTTGTTGGAAGAGTTTGAACTTTTGAAACAGGATAGAAATCTTTGACTCCATTGTCTTCTTAGTAGGACTTCTGTACCTGTATCAGTTTACGTATAACTCGAATATCAGCATGATTCAAAAAATTAGCACTTGTTTTTTGGTGCACCTATACGTTATCCATGCTTGACGACACCCCAAACCTTAGGTCTTTTATTTGAAGGAAATGGAAGTGCGACTGTGCGACAATGAGAGGTATATCAAATTCTAAGTCTGCTCCTAATTAATATAACTACTAATAAAGAAGATAGTTCTCGGCTGTAAGGGCTTATTAGGTTTTTATATTGGGCCCAACTCATCCTTACAAAATCAGCTTGTAAGGTGAAGAGTGTCACTCTTTATAAACTCTAATCTAGTATTATCTTATTTAGTGTGGGACTTGGATTTTTCCAACATACCTCCTCACGCCAAACACTATTGGGATTGGTGCATATATAAAGTGTGGTGCCCGATTAGATTGGCTCTGATACCATATTAGGTTTCTATATTGGGCATAATTCATCTTTACAAAATCGACTTGTAAGGTGACGGTACCATTCTTTATAAACTCTGACTAATAAGGTTTTATCTTTATTTAATGTGGACTTAAAATTTTCCAATAGGGTTAAGTTTTGTTTTTATCTCTCGTGTTTTACATATTTTTTTTTGTAAGTTAGCCAAGTTTGAGCAATAAATATGATTTGTTAATTGGGCTACCTAGAATTTCTTAAAATGTTTATATTATATTATATTATATTATATTATATTATTAATGATACTTTTTTTGCATCTATCATTTGCAGAAGCTCAGCTCCAAAGTCAATTCTGATGTCTTGGAGAAATTATTTGATAAACCAGTAATTCTCTCGTTTATTTGTTTTTGCTTTCTGATGCATGTATTCAATCTTAAGATTTACACAAACATGATGATTTTTATATCTTCTCTAGGACTGTCTCAATAGGTAAAGGTGCATTTTCTAGTATATTGGTTCTTAGTTTTATAATTTTTCCTTCATAGTACAACTATGCGGCATATTTGTAGGAATCGAAGAAGAAACGGGCTCAAAAGGCAAAAAGTTTGGGTCCTGCTCAATCTGCTGCAGAGGCAACTAGTCGAATGTTGAAAACAAAGGTATTTATTAGGAAAACACAGGCAAATTAAGATAATCTGCTGCATTCTTTTGCTTTGACACATTTTATTTTCTAGTAAAATGCCTTTATCTCCTTTGTGAATGTGTCCTAATAGTTTCTGAAACCTATTATCATAATTTGAATACGTCTTGCTGGGCCAGTCCAGTTTTCAAGAGATTAGGATCATTAAATTATACCCCACAATCCCACATAACTATGAAGCATAATGTTAATTATATGAACTATAATTCATGCTAGTTGCGGGATATATATGAACCATTTTGGATACTAATTATGTTGAGAGGGTTTGAATTTTTGAAATGGTATAGAAATCTTTGACTCGTTGTGTTCTTAGTAGGACTTCTGTATCTGTATCACTTTACTCATAACTCATATCAGCCTTATTCAAAAAATTAGCACTTGTTTTGGTGCATTCATATTTTATCTGTGCTTGACAGCACCCAAGCCCTAAGTCTTTTATTTGAAAGAAATGGAAATGCGACAAGGAGAGGTATATAACCATTTCTAAGGCTGCAGTGAAAATGCTAACTAGTACCCCCGAGGCACTAGTTAAGGAAACCAAAAATAGTATAATCATCATGGAACTTGTGTAGTCAATATATTTAAAATATAAAAAATGCTATTTTCAATGCAAAATTTACCTTTTCTGGCTCCTTAACTAGTGCCATGGGGGCACCAGTTAGCATGACCCTTAATATAACTACTAATGAAGATAGTTCTCGGGAATTAGGATTTATTAGGTTTTTATTTTGGACATAAATCATCCTTACAAAACCAGCTTGTAAGAAAGGATACTCTTTATAAACTCTAACCAGGTCTTATCTTTATTCAATCCGGGACTTGGATTTTTCCAATAGACCCCCTCACGCTAACACTATTGGGCTTGGTGCATGAATATAAATTGTGAATGACCCAGTTCTATTGACTCTAATACCATATTAGGTTTTTATATTTGGTCTAATTCATCTTTACAAAATTAGTTTGTTGTTAGCGGCCAACACTCGGTGGGTTTTAGTCCCACATCGGATAGATATGACTCTCGAGAAGAGTTTATAAAGAGGAGGCAATCCTCACCTTACAAGCCGGTTTTGTAAGGATGAGTTAGGCCTATATATTCATGACATTTGTAAGGTAAGGGGTGCTGTGCCACACTCTATAAAACCTAATAAGGTTTTATCTTTATTCAGTGTAGGACTTGGATTTTTCCAATAGGGTTAAGTTTTGTTTTTATCTTTGTTTGTGTGTGCGTGCGTGATGAGGCAGCATCCATGTGTTATCTATGTTACATATTTCATTTTGTATGTGCAGTTAAGTGGGCAAATTTGAGCGTTAAATTTGATTGTTAATTGGGCTATACCTATAATTTTCTAAAAAAGTTGATGTTATATTATTATTGATACTTTTTTTTTGCATCTATCATTTGCAGAGGCTCAGCTCCAAAGTCAATTCTGATGTCTTGGAGAAATTATTTGATAAACCTGTATAATTCTCTCCTTTATTTGTTTTTGCCTTTTGACGCATGTATTGAATCTTAAGATTTCCACAAACATGAAGATTTTAATGATATAGTTGAAATGCTCTCTCCATCTTCTGTCTCATTTGCATGTTATTTATTCGAATTTAGAATCCAATTCTTAATCACTGAAGCATTGATCTATAAATCTTCTACTTTCAATTCCCGTATAATTTGTGATTTAACCGTTTTAATATCAATGTCTTGGTAAAAATATCTTGCATCTGTTTCTTCCCATACAAAGAGTTGTATAATTGTAAGTTGTATAACAACTTCGCCGTTGTGTTTAATGACCATTTTGCAATATATGCATGACCCCAGTTACAATTGTGTTTATGGAAGTTGCCTCTTGAAGAGTAGAATAAATCATCCCTAACGGGAAATACTAATTTTTTTTCTGTTGCTCAAATGCTTGTTATAATCAGGAAGCTCAAGAGAATCACAAGAAAGTACGGTTGAAATTTGAAGTCAAAGCAATAAGTAAAGGACGAAGAATTGGAACCAGCCGATGAATTCATGGATGATGTTTATATGGTTGGAGAACATAGTGATTCTATGAGAACCGATAAATGTAGTTCACCATGTTAACCTTCACTGATATATCTTCTAAAGACTGTCACAAATGAAACGAATCAATGTCTTCTCTTACTAGGCTACTCCAGTTTTCAAGAGATTGGGATCATTCAATCTTCAGAGACAGGTGAAGTGTGTGTAGATGGAGGAACAAAATTTTGTTGGTGTTTTTGTCGGCTTCGGGTTTATTAATCTCACTTGGTCTGGTTTTAGTTTCTCCCTTATGTGGTTAATTAAACATATTATTTATTTCTTAAGTGGTTAAGCCTTAAATTATTATGAAATTTGTTTAATGGTTAAACCTTGAGTTGTTTCTGCTTTAAGTTTTATTTGCTTATTTTAACCATTCAATGGGTGTTCCCAAATTTGTGTTCTTTATATTGTAGTCGCGGAAGTCTCTTAAAAACTTGTAAGAGAGACGGCTGCAAGCGGCGGCATATTATCTATAACTATAACTTATTTTAAAAAGATTTTCACATGACAAATGTATGAGGAAGGGGGCTGAGAATTAGTGCTTGTGATGAAATCCAAGACCTTGCGGTGATTTTTATTATAAATATATCTTTGGTTGCTTTGCTTGCTTGATCAATCTTCATAAAAGTAAATCAAATCTCCACTTCCAATCTTTCTAATTCTTATAATTAAAATTCTACCATGTCTCTTCTTACTCTTTATTACAACGATATACTCATGCACTTGCGAGGTTATCACATGTGCAATTTCAAAAACATGCATCACTCCGATAAACCAAAATTAGCAATAAAACAACCAAGAAAATAACATTATCATATATAGCACAAGAAGTCTGGCCAGGGCAATCTAATGCAACACCATCCATGTTGCATTTTGTCCAAAAGAAAATAAGAGGCATCCATAACACTTCTCTAATAGATGGAGCTATAGGATGATGGTTGTCAACATTAAAAGCCTTTAGAATGATAAAACCGGGGCATTGATGATGATAATGTTGTAAGCTTTGTAGCATGAAAGCTTCTCTCCCTACCCCCGCCATTCTTTTCTACACTTCAATATTCTAATTTTGCCCTTGCAGAAAAATTTGGTTCGCAGAAATCAAATTTTTTTAGTGCAAATTCAGAGTAAAATTCGATTTTTAAAAACTGAAATGTGTTTTCAAGGCAAAAAACTTCGATTTTTAAAAATCGATTTTTAAAAATCGAAGTTTTTTGTAAGGGCAAAATTGGAAATTCAGGGAATAAAAAAGAATGGCCGGAGGTAGGTTAAGAAACTTTCTTGTGGCATTACCAAAAATCATAGCCTTTGATCTCAAGTTGGTCCTTGCATTATTAAACCCATATTGATTCTATTAAACTAAATAGAGTTGATGATATTGATGATTGTTGTAGTGATGAGTGATGACTAGCTTACATTGAGAACCACCAACCTCTATTACAGATACAGCAAAGATCGTGAATATTGATAACAAAAGTACAATGAAAAAACAAGTGATTGGCTCTCACAGTCACTTGAGCACATAGTCTTTGATAATTTTTTTAAAAATAAATATTATGGTAGAGAAGATGTTTCAAGGTGCAATGGAGTTTTTTGGTTCCATTTCATTTGTAAAAAAGTAAGTACCAGATTAGAACAGTACAGAACAACACATGATAAATATTGAACAAATTTTGTTATGTACAATGTTTGGAGGAAAAGTTATTTTGATAATTTAAACAACATGTGTAGAGGACAAAAAATTGTACTGTGGTTAGTGAGGGACAAAAATGTCAGTTTTTGTTCGGTCATTCGACCTCTAATTTATCCAATTTCAGGAACAATTTTAAAATCAAACACAGTATAACTGAAGTTATTATATCCAGTTTATTTTTTTTAGCAGATCAAACACACATAAAATGATTCATATGCATATTTTCTTTCTCATATTTTAATCTAACTAAATGGTTTTCACTTAAATTAATTTTTGTTTTGTGATTTTGTCATCTGAATACATCATTGTATTATTGGTGGTCTTGCTGGAAGCTATTTGATTTCACGTCTTGTGGCATATTCAGTTGTTTCATATTAAAAGATAGGTTTCAATCAACTAAAAGTTCAATCAATGATTTGAATATCAACGTTGTAGATCATAAATATTCCGGTCATTTTGATTATTTTTTGTTGATAGAAAAAATGACAAAGTTATTGAAAGCTCACACATACAAAGTGAAGTAACCGGAACTCGAATTCCGATTATGCCGTCCGACACTAACAATTTCGGTATTTCTACCGGTTTAACTAGGATTTGTTGACCCAGTCATTTTGATTTTATTATATTGTTTGTAGATATTTTGCTGTTGTTACTATTAATTTTAATATTGTTAGTTTATTTGCAAATTTATTCTTTTTATTTCTAGCAATGTAAAATTTGAGTTTATATTCAATGTAGACTATCGATTTGTATAAATAAACATTTAATAATTTTTTTTAATTAATGTGATTCAATTATTATTTTTGTTTATATTTGAGCTAATGCCTAATAGTTTATGCTTTGAATTGACATCAATCACTTAAATTAATCGTTGAACTTTGTATTGCTTTTCTTAGTAATTTTATTTGTAAATGTTATGCTTATCCAAAATTTGGTACCATAACCATTCCTAATTATTGTGTGGGATTCATTTCAATTCCTTCACGACATGCATTGTTGGGTATGGCCAAAAGGTGACACTGATTTTGAAATGCTTATGATGACACATGTTGACCCTTTCATTGGGGAGGGCATGCTTCCACTACTATAATGTGGACAACTCATAAAATCCACTTAGAGTCTATGAGACTGCAATTATTTCATCCATCCCTAATTTTCATATATATGCTTTTTCTAAATATACTAAATTCTTTGAAATTTTTTAAATATTTATTTTGTTTGACACAAATAAATATATTTTTTATTATTACTATCATCAATGTATACAAAAACCAAAAATGAATTAGGTACGAACGACATTTCTGTGCAGCTGTGACATTTTTAGCTGTCCAATTTTTAGTAGGTCTTTAATACATGACTATAGTAAATTTATGACTGCATGAAATTTGGATCCACACAAATTTATAAAATTTGGCATAAACTCACGTGTTTGTGGGTTAAAATGTTTCAACTCAAATAAGAGTTCAAGACCCCTTAATTAAGCTAAATATTTTAAAAATATTTTTCAAATTAAATGTGACGCATAATTTAAATCATTATTGGATGGGAGACAGAGGCAGATCTTCCATAGAGGTAGAGATACTACAATATCATCCCCGTGAGCATAACTCCTGTTGTATAATGCCTTGAAATCGGAAATAGGAAAACAAGTTTGAATCCCTGCGCTAGGCGCAATTGCTGAAGCGTGGAAGTGGTTTGGTTGCTGGCAGCTGCGCCAGGCGCGACATCCTAGGAGCTAAGCGCCAACACGCGAGTGTATTTATATGCTCGTGTGTTTCTGATTCTTTTATCAGGGTTTTTGGAATTTTAGGCCAACACAAAGGCTAGGATTTTTAAGAGTATTTTCTTCGGCAATCTCTGGAGTTGGGGTATTGATTCATCACCTTCGGAAACACTTATTAAATTGAATTTATTAGCCAATGGAAGAAATTCGGGCAAAAGTGAGAATTATAATCAAAGCTAGTTGTTGTAATCTCTTTGGAGAATTTCATTGTAATCAAGTACTTCATATTTGATAGAGGAACGGAGAGTTGCTCTCTCCCCCAGAGTAGGTTGTTTTTTACCGAACTGGGTAAACAATAATCTGTGTTATTTTGTCAAAAAAATAAAACTAAAAAAATATTTTTTGCTCTTTATTCTTCTCGCTGTTTATATTTTCTTGTGATTACTATTGCCATTCTCCTTTATTTAGTTTCTTTAATTCTATTTGATCCACACATCAAGGTATTGGTGTGATTTTATTCGAATTTACAACAACTTCAGTTGGTAGGAACACTGCATGTAATATGTAGGAATTAATCTCCTACTCAACATGTGTTTAATTTTACGGTGACAAATTAATTCTAAAGTATTAATTTAAAAAAATTAATTTGAGCTAAAAGTAAATTAATATAAAATAATTTCTATTTGGATATATTTACATAAAATTAATTGAAAAATTGCTTTGAGCTAAAAGTGAATTAAATATAAAATAATGTATATTTTGATACATTTATATAACATTTATCCAATAATAAATTTGAGTGTAAAATTCACTTTTAGAATTAAAAGTTACAAATACTAACTTCAATGTTAGAATAACCCTAGGGAAAAAAATCTACTTTGAACGGGCAGAACATAATGGTTCCTCTAGTGAGATTACGGCGTAGCTAATGGCTGTGATGACGCTCAGGTACGCTGGAGAAAGGGTACCTGTAAGAATTTTAGCACTTCAACGCTCAAGTCAGTAATAGCTCAAGATAAGTGTGTATGAAATAGAAAAAAATATAATGTGTGTACCTCGAGAATGAGTTTAATATCACATATATAGGAAGTAGTGGAGTAGTGGGAGTAACCGTCTATGGAGGTCCCACGGTGTGCGAAATGAAGAGTATGTCTTTATATGCATTGGTCATTTATCCGCCATGGATCGATAGTGCACTGTATAGTAGGGAGCTGGCAAGGGTCATTTATCCGGTATGAGTTGTGCACCATTAGAGGGCGACACACCTTAGCATGAAACAAGAGCAAACTATGTTGGGATTTGGACATTATTGGGCTGACAACTTGTAGGTCTTAAACCAGTTCGAAACAAAATAAGCTATAATTCACATTAGTCAAATATGTCAAAATCAATTGCAAGTATTTGAAATCATTTTTAACACCTTACCGAAAATTAATAGACTAAGTGCATGCTTAAATTGATGGGAAAGTTGACAAAATCATATGAGCCACCATGTAATTTTGGGAAAAACTAGATTTTAGAGATTTGAAGCATACACTATGATTAAGAGTGGTAGCAGCATACTATATCACACTTTTTTCAATACACTTTCTTTTATTGCTTAAAAATTACACGAATTCTACAAAATCATGAAGACTCATATCAATTTGATGGGATCCATGTGAGTTTAACTGATAAAAAAGAAAATGTTGCTATTATTTTTTCATAATTTTAATTAGTACTTTTATTGAGAAAATTGACTTTTCAAGAAATGAGTATCCACAAAGGATTCTCACCGACAAATTGTGGTAAAGTGTTATGTAGTGAAGTGTGGTGGTAGGATATTGATGTCAATGTTATTTAGTGGATATAAAAATCGTCCAAATTGAAGTATGCTTGATAATGTTAATGTAAACAAATTTTATTTTTATTATAGTAGAAAGTTTAGTTGATTTATATTCCGAAATATAAACAAAAGTAGAAAAGTTTTGAGAATTACTCCCTCCATTCCAAAATATAAAGGAAAATTAGTCAAAGAAAATTAATGTATTTGATTAAAAATTTAGACTAAATACATTAATTTTAGTTGATCAATTTTCCCTTATATTTTAGGACGGAGGGAGTAAATCTTTACTCAAAATTTTATGATTTTGAACACAAATATGATGTTAATATACCGTAATTTAATTTTAGATCATTAGTATGTTGTTACTTTCAATATTCTTCGAAACTCTCAAATCATCGGTGTTAATTAGGTGTTTTGTTCAAGCCATTACATTTATTTTAGTGGTGAGAAATTTAAATAATACATATGAAATTTTAGATTCGATTTTCAAACCAAAAAATGAGATGTCTTGTTTCTATCCCAAGAAAAAGTCTCATTTTATTTCTAATATTAACTCATAGCTATCTAATTAAGATAATTACAAAATGCAATTGCTCTTGCACGTGAAGACAGAGTGCTGCTATGAAGTCCGGATACGTGATACGATACCAATACGATATGATATCGATACGGAAAAATTTTCAAAATTCCCGATACGATACTGCCGCGATACATTATTTAAAAATTAAATATATAAATGCACAATATATAAACATAACAAAAATCGAAAATGATAATAAATTAAAATTAAAATTACTCAAACTGAGCAAACAATTGACGATTACATATTGAGCAAACAAGTGACGATTACATATCTTAAGTTAAGTAAGTACTAACAAAAAATAACATAATTAGTACTATCCAAAAAAAACATCAAAAGTATCACACAAAAAACATCATCTCCTAACATTCACTATTTAAGAGGAAACACAGATTGTATCAGTATGATGTCCTCTAATTCTATCATCATAGGACATTAGTTGTCCGATACTTCTCTGATACGTGTATCGAGAAGTATCCGACACGTATCGGTAATTTTTTCTTTAAAAAAATAATATTAATTGTCCGATACTCTCCGATAAGAGTATCGAATAGTATCGGGCGAGTATCGGTATCAAATACGTATCGGACACGATACTTTACCATTTTTGGAGTATCGATCCCAAGAAAAAGTCTCATTTTATTTCTAATATTAATTCATAGCCATCTAATTAAGATAATTACAAAATGTAATTGCTCTTGCACGTGAAGACAGAGTGCTGTGAAGCTGGATCCACTACTAATTGAAAGTTCATAAGCACCTAAAAATTATTTGAGTGTCACGTGTATCACAGTCACCAACTAATTGATCAGAAGGTGCTAATGTGCTATAAAATTAACACTATAAGTATAAAAAAAAATAAAAAATTAACACTATAAATTTATATCTCAGGAGACCTTATTTTTTTCTTTTTTTCGAATGCCTTTGTCTTTATTCAGAGACATTCTTTTTGGTGTGAACTAATAAATTTGTAACTTATGAGTGACATTTTTCTCTTAATAATTTTTTAAAATTTTTTTTAATGGATTAAAGTTCTTGTTTGAGTTGCCTTACCTTTAAACCGGCTCTCATCCCTTATTCTTAATATTATATTTGCTTACACGAAGAAAGAAAAGGATTGGAGCCAAATGCTTCTTCATTTGTACTTTCAAACTTAGGTTTATAAATTACAACCACTATAATATGATGATGATGATTATTCCTTTAAATCTCTTTTGCTACCTTATTTGATATTACAATTCAAATTACATGTATATAACACCAAGAAACAAAAAACCACACTTACTTGATTCTCAGACAAAACATTATATTACATTTTAGATTTTGCCTCTAAAGTTTATAAGATGTGACTAATTTAATATATATATATTTTCACATCAACCATTTCCAGGGGATTTTGGATCATGTTCTTTATTTGCACCTGGCCCTTCATAATCATGGAGTTCCAAATCTATCCTCCTCCCCATCAATCTAATTTCATCAATATGTACCTTCATTTTCTTACCATTTTCCAACATCAATGAACTATGATCCTACAAAAAGATGCAAATAATGAACAAGGGCCAAAATATATATAAAAAAGAAAAAAAAAATTGTCAATTTTTTTTAAGCATAGTGGATTTTCAATTAGTTAACCATATATACTTAATGAAAGAAAAATAAAGAAATTAAATCATTAATTAATGGTTGCGGGAGGTAATCTGTTAAGAAGTCCCACATCGGATGTGCTTGGCCAAAACATGAATAAGAGGCAATCCCCACCTTACAAGTCGGTTTTATAAGGTTGAATTAAGCTCATCTCCCAATTGAAAGATGGTATGAAAGTCTCTCCAAAATCCGTTGGGCTACCGCTATTGGGTCACCCACCATTTATATCCACACACTGAATCCAACAATGTTGGGCGTAAATGGGCGTGTTAAGAAGTCTCACATCAAATATGAGTTGGTGAGAACATGAATTTATAAGTAAGAGGCAATATAAAACACACAATTGCAACTCATAACAACGGTACTATGAAAGTCTGTCTTTCACCAACAATATAAAACACACAATTCACTGCGTTGAGGACTAAACACAATTTTGGTATATTTCAAACAACTACGATTCTATTTGGTAAGTTAAGCTATAAGTTAACTGATAGTTGATAAATTCGGTTTTAGCAGATAGCTTAAACGCTGGTAAAATGAAATTAAAGTGTTTGGTAAATTTAGATGTTGTAAATATAAAATGACATAAAAGTTCATGGTTATTTTATGTTAGTGGGTAGTTATTTTTGATAGTAAATAGCATTTTATTTAAAAATTAAAAAAACTAATAAAGTTAAAATTGGAATGAAAGGTAAAAAGTTATAAGCTCAAATGCTATTTGAAATAGCATCTGAAAAAAAGCTATAATTTTATGAAACAAGCTTATAAGTAAATATAATAAATTATAGCTACGTTATTTATGTATATGTATATGGTCCCAAATACACAATTTCAACAATTGATATTCTAATCAATGACTTAAATTTTTCACTTTTTCCTCAAGTTATTGAAGGAAAATTTCCAAAAAAAAGCGTTGATTTTGCATGAGCAAGAAACAAATCAAAGATATAGAAGCACTAACCTGAGGTAAAGAAGAAAAAACTGATTCATCTTCAATAATCAAGTTTTTGGTTCCTATATAACCATAGAAATCAATTCAGTACATCCATATATTTATATATTTCACATATAAAATTTAAAGTGAACCAAACAAATTAAAAAGCTTACTTGTTGCAGGGATAGCAGAGACATAGAGAACATAGGAGAAACTCAGAAGCATCACAAACACTATGAGAGAGTTTTTTCTCATCTTGAATTGGATGGTGGAAGCAAATGGCATATGAATACTTTATGCTTATTATATAGTGCCACCAACTTATAAATATTCTGGTGTACTAACCTAGGCAAAAAGTCAACTTCTGGATGTATTTTCTATATTATATACCAAGTTACCAACTTAGGTTCTATTATAAAAAAAATACTTAATAATATATTTTGTCTCTTATATTTATTTTAGATTTTAATTAAGTCCCTTAAATTTAAAAAGTTTGAGGTTAGTATTTTTAGTCAATTTTTTTTGCTTAAATCATTCATGTGGCCTGACTAACGGATTTTCACATGTGGACAATTTAGGAGGGTGCAATGTGAAAGTTTTAGATGAATTTAACTCAAAATTTAACAGAAAGTAAAATAAAATTAACTCAAAAGTTGTTATTTATAGGTAAAAATGCAGGTTTGATTTAAATTAAGACATTATTGAATCAAATAATGACAACACCAGATAATAGGACATACAAAAACACTCGAATTAATGATCACTTTATCTAGTTATTTGAATCAAACCTGCTCCAATTTGAAAACCTCTGATTATAAGGCACGACTTCAAATAAGTGGTGGTGTCCATTTAACCATCAACTATTCAACTCATGAGTTCACCTCCATTTTCTCTCTAAACTCAGTCTAGATGAACAAACAAGAAAACTAGAACTTTTTTATTTCTTCCTGTTTACAATATGTTTCCCGACCCTAAAATCTCACCAAAGAGATCACAATACCTCAAAATACTAGTTTTTTTGTGTTCTCTCTCTAAAATTTTATTTTTGCGAGTTATTTTAAAAGAAATACGTTATTTATAGGTAAAAATGCAGGTTTGGTTTGAATTAAGACATTATTTAATCAAATAATGACAACACCAGAAAATAAGACATACAAGAACACTCGAATTAACGATCACTTTATCTAGTTATTTGAATCAAACCTGCTCCAATTTGAAAACCTCTTATTTTAAGGCACAACTTCAAATAAGTGGTGGTGTCCATTTAATCAACCCCATTTAAAGGTATCATGAACAACTATTCAAGACAAATGATCAAGTACAAGACTTACTTGAACCTTGACCTAGGCACGACCCCCACTTGCATCCAACAACCCTTACTAGTCTCACAACCATGAGTTCACCTCTTTAACCTTCTGAATGCCTTCAACCCTCTTGAATATCTTGCATCCAACTAACCTAGGATTTTTAGGTATGTAACTCTACAAGTTTCCCCACAACCTCTTTAACTCCCAAAATGTTCCTTTATATATTCTCTTTGAGATCCACTTGCTTCCATCTACCCTTGGGTTTTAGGAGTCGGACACATTTGCACGATACCTTCTTCAATCTTGATCAATATGCCTTTTGTGTTTTTGAAGAACTTGCATCCAATTATTCTTGATTATTGATGTAGTATCACAAGCTGCAAAATTTGATTCTCCTTACGTCCATAACACAAGCTCTCCACAACTATATTGTTTTGGTGTCATTATGAATTGTCTTCTTCTACTCACATTAGTAGAAAATTCCACTTCAAACTGAATTTTCTCCACCACCACATCACAAAATCCTTAGGTGATTCAACTCCCAAAAATTTAGATCCATCATACCTTCCACCTTGTAATCTGACTAGAGTGATTTCCGTTAAATTTGCTCCAACTAAAAAAAACTTTAATTTTAAGACATATCATTCACAAAAAAAGATTTAATATTACGACGACATTTAATAAAAGTCATCCATATTTTTATGTCATGGCATTAATTTAAAACTACAATTACTAAAGTGACGATGATAAAATAAAAAATATTTATTATTCTTTTTATTACTATGATATTGGTACAAAGTTTTTACAGTCGTTAGTGATGACTAACTTGTGGGCACACGAGGTAGGTCATTCTCTTGCAACCAAATTTTCTTCATACACATGAGCCAAAAATCGAACCTCTAACCACATGCTTAAGGAGAACAATACCTTTATCATTTGAACCAATTCATTGTTAGTAATAAATATTTCATTAGATACCAATATAAAGTTATTTTACTGATGGCGCTACTCTTGGGGTGTCCTGGCATGGCTACTTGTGAAGGGATCTTCGATGATTGTCTGGCGGCATCTTTAGGTAGTTTTGCTAAAGATTGTTCGGCGGCATCTTTGGGTAGTTTTCCCTTTATCTGGTTTTTTCTTTTGAGTTTTATACATCTAAGGTTTTTAATGAGTCTGATGTATTTTAGCTATCGCGATAAACCGCACAAATCGAACCAACCCTAACCGCATTGGTTTGGATGACATTTTAAAAACTAACCGAACTGCATGAATTTTTATCTCGCGGTTAGGATGACTTTTATGCTCAAAATCGAACCAAACAGCACCGCGATCACCCCTAATGTCAACATAATTGGGGGGATATCTTTGATTAATTTTTTAGCTATTAGTTTGATTAAAATAAAATAAGGGTAAATGACTTTTTAACCCCCTGCAATATAAAGATTCTGTCATTTGCCCCCCTGCATAGCCAAGTGTACATCTCACTGTGTAAATATGCTGACGTGTCATGTACACGTGGATAAAAATTTAATTTTTATTAATTTTAAATTTCACGTCAGCAACTAATAATTTTTTTTACAACCAAAAAAATAAAAGATTTAATTTAAAAAAATAAAATATGAAAACTTTAAAAAATGTATTTTGAAATTAAACCTTAAAACTTTAAAAATAAAATCTGAAATTTTTCTTTTGGTTAGGTAAATCTGAAACCTTTTTTTTTTTTTTCGAAACCTTTAAAATTTTACAAAATTAAACTTTAATAATCTTTTTTATTAAACCTTTTTAATATTTTAGAATTAGAAAAATAGAAAGACAGAGAGGAAATTTTTTTTTTTTTTAAACCTTTAAAACTTTACAAAATTAAACTTTAATACTTTTTTTTTTGATAATGATGAGGGCCTAAGCCCGAGAAAAGAATTACACTGAAATGAATCTAGGGGTCGCTATCCCCAATACATCAGCTGAAAACACATTCTGACACTCCGTAGGACATGATTCATAAAAAATCATGTGATTATAAATATTACAACCAATATTTGCTAGCATATCTGCACATTTATTCGCCTCACGGTATGAGTGTTTCACTACCACTTCCCACTCTAAATCCAGTAGTTGACGGATTCGACTAACCAAATCTCCTCCTTGAGGGCTGCCTCTCCCCTTCATGCGAAGAACATATTCCACCACCATAGAGTCAATATTCACTTCAATTTTGTTGTATCCCTTTTGCCGCGCATATCTCAAACCTTCCAATATTCCCCATAACTTAGCAACATAGGCACTACATAAGCCAATATTCTTAGCAAAACCTCCACACCAAACCCCATTGCTATCTCGAATTACACCACCACATCCGGCTGCACTCCCTTCTTTATAAGCTCCATCAGTATTGAGTTTAACCCAACCTTCCATCGGCGGCTTCCATTTAATCATTACTTCAGTACTCTCCTTATTATTTATTATGGAATTCACTAATATTGCTTGTTGGACTGTTCTACTCGCCTAACAATTATCATGGCAGAATTAAGAGGTCTCTGAAACTGATCATCATGTAATTCTTTATTATGCCAATTCCAGACACAATGACAAGAGGTTGCCCAAAATTCTTTCCAATCAATCTTAGCATTCCACTTTGCTGAGCTACACAAATTAAATGAAATCCAAGACTTGAAATCCACCTGATAAAATATCTCCCTCATGCTTCCTTCAACCACATTCAACCAAAGTGGCATAACCAACGGACAATTGCGAAAAGTATGTAACTCAGTTTCAATATTATTTCCACAAAAATTACACATTGCATGTCCGATGCCCATTTTACTTTTTCTAAAATTTGTTAGCAAGCGTTCATGAGTCATTAACTTTAATACTTTATTAATCTTTTTTATTAAACTTTTTAATATTTTAGAATTAGAAAAATAGAAAGACATAGAGGAATCACGTTCTACAAATTCAATTGTCCTAGAATAGAAAGAGAAGACACGATATCAGAGTCAGATTCAGGTGAAGAAGTGTGTGATTTCCAATTTTCTTCCCGATTTCCTTGCCAAGTTCCTTGCGAACTTCCCTCATCCTTTCACAGTTGTTGCAATTAGATTCAATTCATTGTCTGTATTTGAAACCCAGAACTTCATTGGTTGCTCACACCCACATCTTGGTAAATTGAAGCGATTGAAGGTTTCAATCAAAGAACATTTGCTTCCATCCATTTGAATAACCCTAAATCCCAAATAAACAAAGTTTTGAATAGAATGAGGTAGATGAAAGTAGAAGATGAAGAACAACAATGGAAGATGAAGAACAAAAATAGATCCAACAATGGATGAAAGAAGGTGAGGATGAAGACAAGGGTATGTGGATGGAGGAATACTCCTTTGGGTTTTAAGAAGAAGAAACAAAATTTTAAATTTTTTTCTAAGTTAAAATAAATAAATAAAAAAGGTCTCAGATTTTTTTCCAAAAAAAAAATTTCAGATTTTTTTTTTTTTAAAGTTTTCAGATTTTATTTTTTGTAAAATAAAATCTTTTATTTCTTTTGTTTAAATTTTTTTTTAAAAAATTATTATTTGCTGACGTGGAATTTAAAATAAATAAAAATAATAATTTATCCACGTGTACATGATATGATACGTTAACATATTTACACAGTCAGATGTACATTTGACTATACAGAGGTGCAAATGACAGAATTTTTATATTGGAGGGGTAAAAAGAAAAAAATCTGCACATAAGGGTAAATGAAAAATTGCTAATTTTGCAGAGGGGTAAAAAGTCATTTACCTATTAAATAATATCATCTATTTAAAAATTTGATTCGTGTTTACAGCCCACGACCCACTATTAATTTTTTAAGAGATTTTTTTTTTGGACGGATTTTTAAGAGATTGTTAAAGGCGTGCTCTTCTTTTACCCATTTTTTAAGCTAATTTTCTTTTGGAAAGGGGTTAATATCATTTTTAGTTTCTATTTATTTTTTTGACGGACTTATGGTTTCTACTTCACTTTTGTTACTTTTTTTTGTTAATAAAAAAAAAATTATTCACGAACAAAGAAGGTTCGCATTGCATCGTTTTTAAGATAATCTCGAACAGCTCCTAAAGGAGAAACATGAGTCCAAAAATCGGTATCTGAGGAAGTTCCAAATTTAATGAAGAAATCTGCATATTTTTCCTTTCTAAATGTATAATAAAAAGAAATATTAGTTTGAGACAGTAATTTTTTTTTTCTTTCTTAGAGTTTGAGACGGTAACTCTTTTATGTAGAAACATTCCTTATTATAATTTGTTTAGCTTCTTAAAAAAATATAAATTATAATAATTCATATGTAGTTTTTATAGTGGTTGTAAGATTATTCATTATTTTAAAGTGGTGGTTACGTTGTTTAAAAATCCAAGATTTTATATTGAACTTTTATTTTTTTTTAAAGATTTTGCAGTCAAAAAAGAAAATTCAAGATAGAATCAATATAATTTGATCTGGTAAAGTTCTATATATATATATATATATATATATATATATAACTAGATTTTTGGGGTTTAATTAGTCGTAATATGTAACAATAAAATAAACTATGAAAATTGTAATATTAAAAGGTATATGAAAAAAATTTAGTGGAATAAGAAGAATTAATTAATAGCAAAGTAAGAAATTAGGTTAATCTTTTAGGTTAAAACAGATGGAAGTAAAAAAAGTATCAAATCGATAAAAAAAATGAGTGAAGAATAAATGACTTAACATTGATTTGACTAAAATAAAAAAGTCTTGGAGAATACACGACTGAGTAAAAATTCAGCAACATAACATGCGACAAATAAAATGAAACAACACTATCGATTAATATTGAACGACAATAAAAAAATCAACGATATAGTATTATATAAAGATGATCATCTCTTCCAAGCACGCCACAATGAAGTTTAAGTATGTCATCGACAACTATTCGGCGCACCCACCAATCTTTTCCATTCGCCACCAATCTTGAAATGCTTGTATGAAAAAGAACCATATATGAGAACACAATTCCATATGTTACCACAGTCATCAACAATTTTAATTGTAGTTATTTTCTTCTCAAAAATCTTCTCACCAAACTCTTCATACGGTAGCATCTAGAAAATTAATAACACAAAATTTGTGTCAGCAAAAACATATATGTATCACAGTTGTATCATAAAATACATTATAATCAAACCAATTTCATGAGTATATGACAGGAGATTAGTATCTTCTGGGAGACCAGCTACAAAGTTAGACCTAAGACGCAATTTTTCTAATGTGAATTTCATAGGAGGTACAAATGTTAGTGGGTCGATAACTATACCAAACCTATATTTTAAAATTATACCAAATTGTCCTCTTTTGGTATATAACAGAATAGCCGACGCCCCGATCGAGATATTGTAAAAATCTTTTAAAGCATAGCACCCATGCCTTCAATAAACATTGTTGTTAATTATTTCGACCAATACTTCGAATTGATTCCTGAACGGATCAACCAAATTTGCGAAACGATAAATTGCATGTCGAAAATCAGTAGAAAACATCTTCGGAAGCCGCACTGCACCTTACAAATGCAACAAACAACATAAATAAGAATCATATTATTTTGATAATTATAGGCCAAAACAAAAACATTGTAAAAGTTTAAACCACACTAATTTCGGTTACGTCGAACTCAACGTAGTATGTCGTATATTTAATCTGCAATTCATTAATCAACTTTTCCCGGTCAGATAAAAGATTGGGATTCAAAGGACCTGTTTAAATTTAGAGTTTAATTGTTGTGCACCGTCAGTGTAAAGGTTTTTTACACATGCATCCAATGATGTGTTGCCACATCGTTTAATGAATGTGACACATCATTTGTTTTTAAACACAATACATGATGTGTTGGTATATTATTGGATGTATGTGTAAAAAAGTATCACACGACGGTGCACAACAATTAAATTCTTAAATTTATATAATAAAAAAAGAAGTTAGCATCAAATATGTAACAATTTAAATGATAAAAAAAGTTAGCATCAAATGTGTAACAATTTCAATGACAATGAGAAATCACAAAACACAAAACATCATTTCTATTTGATAGACACCTTGGAGTACAATAAGTGCAAGAGTGGTGAACGTGTTAATATGAGTCATTGTAATGGGAAAAAATGATATTGGTGAAGAAGAAAACATAGCATAAAATGAAATATATAATATGTTCTGATTTCTTTCTAAAAGATTTAGAAAAAATATTTAACATGGTGCGAGATATATAAAATTCCAAATTTATTAGAGGTTGATTACAAAATTATAACAAATTGATTGATGTAGTCTAGTGGCAAAAAGTACCAAATAGTTCTTAAATGTTGTGGGTTTGATTCTTGGTAAGATATTTTTTAACATTTTATTTGAATTAATTTCGGGTAAAATGGGAAGGAAAAAAATTTAGGTTTAGAAATAACAAAAAGGAACAAGTTTATAATATAAGAGATTAGGATTTGTCTAACGCAATATTACTAATATAACATGCACAAGATATAGTGTATTATAATTACATATTCATGTGAAATTTGTTTATTTTTTTTTAAAAAAAAAACAATTTAATAGCCAAAATTTTAACTTAAAATAAATAAGTTAAAAATTGTGGATTCAAACCTCGACACTAACATATTGTAATGTCACTGTTTAATTTAATTACAACAATAATTTTTTATTTATAATTAATTAATTTATTTTTGGTTAAATAGCCCAGTGGCTCCTAAATGTGGATAAGTGAGATGATCGGGATTCAAACTACAACCCTTACATATATAATGCAATGTCCTGCTAATTGAGCTAAGCTCACGAGACTTTGATAATTAATTATAACAATAATTATCCCCGTGAGCTTAGCTCAGTTAGTAGGGATATCGCACAACATGTGCAGGAGCTCGGGTTCGAATCCGAGATCCATAGCCACTAGACTACTTGACAAAAAAATAATAATTATAACAATAATTAAACATTTATTTTTATGTGATGTTAATTATATAATTTTGAAGTAGTTTCTCTCATTAAAACCATGAGCCAATTAGGTCCACAATCTTCCATATTCTGCGTAGCAGCCCAATTGATATAGTTGGCGGCATTCGGCTATTAAATTTCTTATCTTTTGGGTAGTTGTTTTTTACACCCACCGTTTCTCTACTATACCATTTTAATTTGTAACATCTAGGACTACGGCTTTGTTGGGTAAAAATAGCGGTTAGCTGATAAGTTAGCTTATAGCTTATAGCTGATAAGCTAATTGAAGTGTTTGGTAAAATTAGCGGTTTAACTAGCTGATAATGTAAAATTACATGAAAGGGCATTATCACTTTATAATAATATCTATATAAATTAATATTTAAGATATTATTAAAAAATATTTTTTATTTGAAAAAATGATTTTAAATATTTTTACCTTTTATTAAAAAAGTAAACATTACAATAAAATATATTTAATTGTATATATAAATTATATTATTGTAAAACTTAATTGCAACCTATACAAAGAATAGATAATAATAATAATAATAATAATAATAATAATAATAATAATAATATTATACTAATTTGATTCGAGATTTCACAATGGATGTGAGTTTTTTTTTTTGTACATTATGTGAGTTGGATATTACTTTTTTTTTAAAAAAAATTAATAGAGTAAATTATCTGGTTTGTATAGATCTGTGGGTGCAAAATATACTACTTTTACAAATAAAATGTCAATTTTGTGAATAAGTCGATAAAATATACAACTCCTAAAATTAACTGGACTAAAAAGTCAATTTTGTAAAAGTAGAGAGTGAAAAGTTAGTTCAAAAAAATTGTGAGGATGTTTACTCCTCATATATAGCACATTTGTTATATAAAATTTGCAATAAAAATATAATAAATATTTAAATAATGTTAATTATTGTTGTTAGAAAAAATAATTTTGACTAAATTATATTAATACAAAATAATAATCAAAATAAGTACTAAAGGGTAAAATTGAGATTTAGTTAAAATAATAAGGGTAAAAGTGGAAGAAAAGACAATAAGCTATAAGCTAATTGAAATAGCGTTTGAAAATAAGCTATAAGCTAGTCAAAATAAGCTATAAGCTCGTAACGAAAAGGCCGTTACCAAACAGGGCTTTTAGCTTATAAGCTATAAGCTAGCTTTTTGTGCTTATCAAACAGAGCCTAGATGTTACAAATTACAAACTTAAAGGACTTATTTATTACTTAAAAAATTTAAAGGACCTATTTGTTATGAACATAAAACTTATATGACCTATTTGCTATCTTTTACAAACGTAAAACTTAAAGAATCTCTAGAAGTATTTTGCCATTCATTTAACTTCAGTTTAACACAAACTCTAGAGGAAAAATTAAACCATAAAGTACTTATAAACAAAGTAAAAACAAAGAAGGTACAGAGGAAGAAACACACAATATTTTTATACTGGTTCCCTATTTGACTATTAGCTAGTCCAATCCACCCTTTCTAGAGTGACTTTGCCTTCTAAACTTAGAAGTCTTCAACATGTATCAAGATGATGGAATGAAGTGTTGACTTTGACTTTCTGATCATCTGTATTCTCCAGAGTATTGTTGATAATCTATTTGAGATATATATGTTTAAACGAACACAATCTTCCTAGTCTTCAGTTGATGTATCCAAATGATGGATAAAGCTTTGATTGAGACTTTGACTTTTGTTTGGTACTGATGACGGTGACCCCATACCATCACTGTCTAGATGATGGACAAAGCGTTGATTTGACTTTTTTTTTTTTTGTGCTGGTCTAGACAATTAAAGTTAGTTTTCCATAACTTAATCATGTTGTGTAAAGGATCATGAGTTATGAATATTTCTTTTATGCTTGTTTATCAAACCTACCCACTTAAACACATAATTAAATAAATTGTTTCTTTTATTAAATATTTGTTAGGGTCTTTGTTACACCGTATTTAATTCTATCCAAATTTGTAAAAAAACAACAAATAATAGATAAAACTAAATAGAGCGTCACATAAATCACATAATATAAACCAAGCATGTTCAAAATATTCAATTTTAACAAACGGAAGCAAATCATTTCAACATGCTTGTAAGCTACAAAAACTACAATGTCTCCAAATACTTATAAATAAGTTCAACAATAACACCTCAAAAGGTTCTCAACAACATCAATAAGTTTGGCATTAAGCTTCATACAATTCAATAGTGTAAAAGCAAATGATAGGTAAAATCATAACACCTAGATACAAGACCCACTACCCAGTGTTACACCTATCAGAGCAAATACAAAACAACCAATAACTACGGAGAGTCTAAGCATCTCCTCACCACAAGTGTACGCTATCGTCAACCTGAGAATCTAGACCATCCAACGGTCCGCAAATACACAAAACGGAGAGTTAGATAAACATAACCAAAATAATATAATTGCAAGACATAACTAGCATTTATTTCAATAATAGGAGAATAACAAATATTCTACATCAACATTTATCTAACCTCATGTCATCAAACATCCAATTCACATCATCACATAATACTAAGTATAGTACACATATAATGTCACCAACCATTTATCTTACACAAGTTATCAATTCACCAATTATATGCATTTAACACATAATCACATAAATGTACACATTCCTAAATGCATACTAATGTCACCTTCATGTCATGTCCCCTAGACACGACTACATGCATGCGGTACCATTCACCATCAAAATAAGGATACAAGAATCCTATGCGTTATGGATCAAACGTCCAAGCTTTATCAATTCGTTATGGGTCAAATCCCCAAGCTTCATCAATGGACTCAATCGTGATGCATGAACATATATATAACGTATGATATTCACCACCATTATGTAACCTCATGTATACATAATTCCACCATCAATTATTCCTCAATACATAACATACTTATATACATTCATCATCATCATCGTCGTCATCATCATCAATTAGCATCAACAATCATCCATCATATATTATACATATGCATAATTCAACAACATCATCATCAATGATTATCATAATAATTCATACTCTTAATTCTCCATGTTATAAACATCTTCCACCATCATATACACACATAAGAAGCATATCAACTCATGTATTAAACCATCATCATCAAAATCATCATTAAAATCCCAGACTTCCTGGCGAGTCCTGGCGACAGCTAGCGAACTCGTCGCTACCTCTCGCCACATGCTCGCCTAGCGAGCTCAAGAACAACATGCTCGCTAGCACGTCGCTTTAAGGCTCGTCTGGCGAGCACGGCCAGAATGGCAGACTCTGTTTCGGGTTTCATACGAAATCATCATCAAATCCATCAAAACATGATCCAGTTACGAAAAAGTGGTTCATTTAAGTTATAAACATACTTATACACATAAAAGTACAACCTGAAGGTGCGTGGAGAAAACACAAGAAGGGGGGGTTGAATTGTGTTTTGGATATTTAAAAACTTTCCAAGATATTTAAACCTTTTCAGAGTCTTTAAAGCACAGCGAATTATTCACACAATTAACTTATGACGTTATGAATGATGAAGGAGTAAATGAGAGAGTGAGAGAGAGAAGAACACACAACAATTTATACTGGTTCCCCTCACAAATTGAGAGTACTCCAGTCCCCTTGTTTCCAAGAGAGTTCCACTATAATCACACGGATTACAATAGTTGCTCAAGCACACAAGCTCAAGACTTCCTGCTCTTAGTCATACAAGACATAGAGACTTCCTTGCTCTGATCACACAAGATCAAAGGCTTCCTTGCTCAAGCACACAAGCTTGAGACTTCCTGCTCTAAGTCACACAAGACAGAGAGAGTTCCTTGCTCTGATCACACAAGATCAGAGGCTTCCTTGCTCAAGCACTCAGGCTCAATACTTCACTGCTCTAATCACTAAGATTGAGACTTACGTGCTTCTACACTAAGCAGAAGACTTTCTAGCTTCTACACTAAGCAGAAGACTTACTTGCTTCTACACTAAGCAGAAGACTTACTACTAACTTAAGAGCTTAAAACTTATTACAAACATAATAACTTCAGAGGCTCTAAGCTAGTTTCTATGCTCACTTCATTTGAGAGATATTATCTATTACAATTCAAATGCTCACTTTCTTGAGAGATTTTATCTAATGTTGAGCGCTAGTCTTCAATTCTTTCTTTGGCATATTTATATGAGTTGAGAAAGACATTGAGACGTTGGAGAAATTCCCGTTGCAACTTGGACAGCTGTAGATATTGAAGATCCGTTGAGTAAAGCCACGTCTTCCTTTGGAGAGAAGCTTCACCTTTGCTGTCTGTCCAATGGTACAGTTATAAGGTACAACTAGCTCCTAGAGAGAGGGATCACATCCTTTGTGACCGTTGCATTTTAGTTGACCTTACAACAAGTCATCAGGATTGATAAGTTGTAGTTGATGTAGCCTCTGATGACTGGGAATTCTCTTTGCTTCTGATGAACCTTTGATAACTTGGAGTCTGATTGGTCTTTGAATGGTTAGCCTCTGATAGTCTTTAGTAATTCAGATTCTGAACGCCTTCATCCTCTGAATGACTTATGACTATCAGAAAGCCTCTGAACTCTTGTAGGCCTCTGAACATCTTTGAGCTTCTGAACTACTCTGAGTCCCTGAAAAACTTTCAGACGTTCTGATCTACCTTGAGCTTCTGAACTTTGTATAGCTTCTGACCACGTTGTAGCATCTGAACTCTTTCAGAGTCTTAAATATTCAGACTTCCATTGGTTTCATCAGAGTTTAAATTAAGTGTGCTCTTGATTAAACGTTGAATTCTCCTGCACTTAATTTAAACATTAGTACCATCAATTGTCCATTTAATACTTTGTTATCATCAAAACTTAAGGGTGTGTATTAACACATATTTTGTTCCAACACAACCTATAACACATATCAACATCATAATACCAAGAATCAATGGATTATTCATACTTTTTCACAAAACCTCATAAAGTTCATAAATTCTAACAAACATCTACAATTTTCCAATTTTGAAATCGTCAATTCGTACATTTCAATTGCTAAGATCATTATCAACATATTTCATACAAAAAGTTACTAACTTTGTTCATGAAAATCTCCCACCAAAGAAAAATAGAGTGAGAGGGTTTGGGTAAGGGGGAATAGACATTCTCCGCCCTCTTAATCACTCATAGATTATGATTATCTACTCTCTTACCTGAAGTTCTTCAAGAAAAATTCTAACTTTGATCTTCCTCCTCTACCTCTTGTTCTCTCAAGCTTTCTCTTCTTCACCTCTAGTCTTTCTCTTTCTTCCTCCACCAAAATTCATGAGAAATGAATTCTCTCTTTCTAATTTAGGTTTATATACTTAGGTCTAATTCTCACTTAACTCTTTCTCATAATAATACCTCCTATATTCTCTACACTACTAAATACACCCATTCTCTCTTCTATGCCACACAAGCAATTAATTAATAAATACACACCACACATAATAGCAAATAAATAAATAAATATTTCAAATTGGGTCGTTACATTATTGCTAACGAGTGCCCCCGGGGCACTCTTTAAGCATTCCATTCAAAGAAATGTTTTATTTAAAAAGTTAAACAACACAATTTCTAATGCGTTGACTTTACACATTTCCATAAAAATTCAATAATTTTTTTTACTATTTAAGGGTTTAAAGAGTGCCCCAGGGACACTCGTTAGCATTTGCCTATTTGTTATCATAAAAACCTTCTTAGAGCCCGACATTGTTTTGTTATAACAAAATTATGTTGTTTGTTTTTTTTGTTGTTGCATTGTAACATGATTTTAAGGCGCAAAAAAGAAAGAAAAAAAAATTCCTCTTTAATTTAATCAAGTTTGTAACAACGTATTTGATTTAAGTAATTCTAAAACAGATACAAAAAGACTATTCAAGGTCTATTTGTTATAACATGAAAAAGACAAAACATGAGAAAATATGCTCTTACAATTAACACATTTTTATACCGTTTGCATTTGAGACTTTTGACTTTCTAGTACCAGAGACGTAAATCTTTTGAAAAGAGTTTAAAATGTTATGCATAACAATGTTTCTTTTACGAAAAAGTGCTTATATATAGCATATCATTGATTAACACGTGTTCAATACAATTTGGGATATCACCCATAATTTGGACACTAGTTAAAGAAAGTATAATAATGTTGTGTTGCTTAGATCTATGAATGTAATTTTTTTAAAGATTAGATTTTTTTATAGAAAAAGTTTAGCGGTACAGCTTGTTATCCATCTATTTTTTTTTAACAAGCCAAAATGAGACATATATATATATATATATATATATATATATATATATTATGGAAGGAGTACAACTGAGTCAGAGAACCAAATACATGAAAATAAGTTATACAAGGCCCAAACAAAGCAATGAACTAGACCACCAACTATGATAGTTTAAAGCTAAAGTACTACTCGTCGCCTTCAACCACCTAAAGGAGAGTCTTGATCTTGTCAAACATGTGATGTAATGAGTTTGCTGAGCATCCGGACAATGTATGGTTTCTCTCGTGCCAAACAACCCAAGCGCAAACTAGTCAGATGAGCTGCATAAAAGAGCGGAGCACTCAGGAACGGCCGCCTGCTGAAGAGGTAAACTGGACAAAGTGATCGGATGTAGTATGAGAATCCACCAAAGAAGATCCAATCCAAGAACAAACATGTGGCCAAAGGAACTGAAAGTGCTGCAAGAAAGGATTAAGTGATGAGCTGATTCGACCTCCACGAAACCAGACGTACACAATAGTGAACTTCCGATGATAAGATGTCTCGAGTAACCAGGTTTGATTTTGTGGGTAACCTGTCACGCAAGAGTCGCCACGCAAATATGGACACCTTCAAGGGAACCTAAATGTGCCAAATAAGACCTTTTGCAACATCCAAAATAATTGGATCCTAAGACGTCAAGAGCTGATATGCACCGCAAACAGAGTAGCCTTCAACAGGGTCAGGCTGCCATTGCCATATATCTGAAGAATGTGCCTGCAAGGATACATGAAGAAGTAAGGACTGACACTCACCCAACATCTCCTCCTCCCACACTCTCAACTGCCTCCACCACACCCTCGCATCACCACCCTAAAGAAGCCATCTCATCCACTAAACACGATTTGGTCTCCGCAAAGTCAAACGGGCGCCCGAACCGCACACACAAAGGAGTCCCATCCACCCAGGGATTAGTCCAGAAAAAAGTGTCTGACCCGTCCCCCACCTTTTTAGAAACATGCTCACCAAACCACTCACCCCCTACTCCCCTGCCACTGTCCTTAATGCTCGCTATCTCTCTCCAACACGAAGACCCTCTCTGCCCACCAACTCTCAACCACCCTCTCTCCACCCCGTAACGAGCTTCCAACACCACTTTCCTAAAAGACTCAAGTTAAACTCCCTCAACTTCCTATTCCCAAACCTTCATACTCCTTATGTAAACAGATATTTTTCCAGCTAATCCAAGAAATTTTCCTAAGATCATCACCCCCCCTAAAAAAATTAATCAAAAGAGATTCAATAGAAGAGATAATACCTGAGAGAGATTTGAAGACGGAAAAAGCATAGACAGAGAGAGAGGTCAAGACAGACTTGAACTGAATTAGGCGACCACCAAAAGAAAGGAAGCGACTCTTCCACCAAGATAATCTATTCTTTAAACGAGCCAACACCGCTTCCCAGAAACCCAAACGCCTCAGATCACCCCTGTCATACCCCATTTTTTGACCGATTGATTTTGTTCGGCGTTTAAAACCTTCTTGCCCTTCTTGTCATTTCTGACGAAATTTCGGCAGAGAGGTATTTTAAAATACCTCATTTGTTGTTTCTTTTATATTTTTTCCTTTTTCTATTATTATTATTATTATTTTTTTACCATTATTGTTATCTTCTTCCTTTTAAAATTTATTTAATTATTTTTATTTACTGTTTTTATTAATTTTCGTATTTTTTTAATTTAATTTAATTATTTTGTTTTATTTTTATTTTTACTTTGTCCTTTTGTCCTTTTTTTTCCTGATTAAAAAATCAGAAGAATTTGAAAGTCAACTTGCAAAGGGACATTTTCTGCAGAAGGCAGAAATGCAGTGTACCAGTTTGTCCAAACTCAGATCCTTGTTCCCCCTTTTGAGTTTTTTTTCAAACCCAATTTGTGTATATAGTGAACAGAGGTTACATGAACAGGGAAGAAAAATTTTTGCTCAGTTTCTAGATCTGAAAAATCATAAAAAATCCAGAACAAAAACAAAACCAAAAATCATAAACAAAAAAATCAAAAAAACTTCATCATCGTTCAATCATTCATAACTGAACCAAAAAAAACCAGAAGCAAAAAATCATCATCTTCATCGCAAATCATCAGCCCAGAAATTCAAACCCAGATCGCAAAAAAAAAAACCTCACATCAATATCATCGTTCATCAACAGGAGAAACCAGAAAAACGCAAACCGAAACCAATACCCATTTTTTTTCCAGATCAAAAAACCGAATAGAAGAAGAGGAAAAAAGAAACTCGAAGCTCAAGGTTGTTCTTCATTTTTTCCCATTTCCGTTTTTTCGATCTAATCTTGTTTGTGTTTTGTTTGATTATTTGGATCTGATTTGTGGTTAGGAATAGGTTGTGTTTGTGTTAAATGTTAATCTGTTTAAAAAAAAACCGAGAGGGAGGGATGAAATCGTGAGAGAGGAAGAAGAAGAAGGAGGTTTAAGGTTATCAATGGAGTTTTTGTTTGTTTTGTTTGTTTTAAAAAAACTGGAAAAAAATGAGAGAGAAGAGAGGAAGAAGAAGATTGAGCCGCGGCGGCCAAGGGAGAGGAAGAGAAAGTTTGTGAAATTTTTTTAGGGTTTTCTATTTATACCCACTCTTAATCCAGTGCGCGCAGGTGCACAGCCTTACGGTGCACCTGCGCGCCTATGGCTTCCTGATCTCAATCTAACGCCACAGATCTACTTTCTCTTTATTTAGATCAGGGCCGTCTGATCCATCAGACGGCCAGAATTGATCCTGACTTTTTTTGTTTGTTTTTTTTACAGATGGGCCTATGTGGGTTTGGGCCTTACAGTTTTGCTGCTATCAGCACCCCCTTTTATTTTCGTTTTTCTATCCACACCACCCCCCTGTTTTAATTTTATTTTTATTTTTTAGCTTATGAGATAAGTGCTTTTGGCATAAGTTATTTTAGCTTTTATTTTTAGCCAATCAAGCATGATATCGAGGCTTATTTTATTTTCCGATTTATTTGATATTTAAAAATTGTTAATATTACTTTATGTCTTTATTTATTTTTAGCTAATTTTATTTTTTAAGCTTATGAGATAAGTGCTTTTGGCATAAGCTATTTTAGCTTTGTTTAGCCTTGTAAAGCATGATGTCGAGGTTTATTTTCATTGTCTTGGTTTTGTATTTATTTAGTTATGCTATTTATCCATTACATATCATATTTACTATTACATCGATTTATTCATCATTTTTTTACCGTTATTTTATTATCGTAACATTGAGTATTTATCGCTTATTAATTGCTATTTACTTCTGCTTTTGAATTTAGGATGTAAATAGGCCAAATGTAAACTCTAAATAAAAGTGCATAGCATACCCCGTCTCTTGCATCATTTCATATTTATTTTCTTGCAAATATTTTAGAGTGTGATTAGGCAAATGTACTCATAAATGAAAAATTGCATCTCATGCATATTTATTTTTTATTGCTTTCCGCCAATATGCGTAACGTTTAATTCCGAGGGAAAAGGCGTCGCTTTGATCAAAATATCATTGCGAATTGTCTTCGCGTTTGATTTATTTGTTATGACGTTTTAGGTTAGTGTCATTTTGCGCGCGTAACCATTACCTATTTTCTTCTCAAAAAAATGAGGTCAAAACCTCTTTCAAAAAAATACATAATTATTTTCTTTTCTTTTCGAAATATCATGGAAACACAAAATTTTTCATCAAACATTTCTATCAAAAAACCTTGGAATTCAAACCAAGTGTTCTTTTTCTTACAAAAACCTTGGAATTCAAACCAAGTGTCTTTTATCACTCAAAACATTTTCTCAACAAACCTTGGATTTTAAACCAAGTGTCCGCGTCTTATTTTCATAATCAAATCTCAATCAACTTAACCATATAGACTTTCTTCACAAGTTAACATCAATCAAACTCACATTTTGCCATTTTTGGCTTTTGGTATTTTAAAACCATTTTTAAAACTTTAAAAACAAACAAACAAATTTATTCGTAACTTTTACCCCGAACTACGGTGGTTTGATCCTTCGGGTACGTAGGCATGAGACTTGTCTCTCCGATCAATAAAATCAACAAAAACATTTTTCCTTTTCCATCACTTTAAAACTTCATTTTTTTATTATCACTTTAATCCTACATTTATACATTTTTACAAGCAATTAAAATAAAGCGCAAAGTTAGAAATAAAAACAAGAGGTTCCTATAGAGTACTATAGATGCTTAGGGTGCTAATACCTTCCCTTCGTATAACCAACCCCCGAACCTTGTTCTCTAAAAAAAATAGGGTTTTTTTTCGAACTTTTTCCCTTTCCCTCGGATAAATTAAAGATCGGTGGTGGAACATTAAATTGTGATTCGAAGTTAATTAATAACTCGATATCCAAAAATCACCGCGACAGAAATGGCGACTTCACTGGGGACAACCAAGCGGGTTGAACCTAACTTGTTTTAAATTACTATCTTCGCGCTTTTATTCTTTTAATTGTAAATATTTGTATATATTTATTTGGGTTTGTCTTGAGTGGTGAGATAAGTCCTAACCCGGGCTTGAGTGACACAATAAGATAGGATGGGGTGAAATCATAGTGACATGTCCAGAGTAGTCTGGATTATGAAGCACATGTGATATGATCCTACTCGGTGGAGGCCTCGCGACGGTAGTACTCGTTGTCATGAAAAGTCATGATGATGGTATTATTTTCAATGTGAGTGTCCGGCGAAGCCGAGAACCTTTAGAATCACCTTTAACCCATCTTGGCCTTTCTTAGGACGTAGTGCGGTGGCTAAATCAAGAGTAGTCTTGAGATTAGTCGTCACGCGAAACTACACTCAAACGAGATTATCCCGTGGATGTTGTCGGAACGAGAGTAGTCCCGTAAACCGGTAATGTCCATGAGACGGTCAATGACTTTGGGAACTTTGTAGAACACGTGATGCAGGTACAAGTAAACCCTAGTACTTACCATATGGGAGGGCTTTTACCCTTAACTCCATCATTATGTATCCCAACCTTCCAATTGTGTTATGAATCATTGTAACATAATCATGCATTCATGCATTCAATTCATCATAAAAAAAAAAAAAAATCTTTTTTTCCTCGAAGGACCTAAGAGAGTTATTTTGTAAACATTACAGATTATGGACCTAAAGAAAAGGAACACTAAGAAGTACAGTTTCAAGGAACCGGATCTTTCCCGGCTAAGAGAGCTAGGAGCTCTAGTTCCCTTCCCCGAAGATTTCCAAAAACGATATGGGAAGCTTTTGAGTATCCTCAATACAAATGTTGAAGAGGGAATTCTTAATACACTCGTCCAGTTCTATGATCCAATTTACCACTGCTTTACTTTTGTCGATTATCAGTTGGTTCCTACTCTAGAGGAATATTCTTATTGGGTTGGTTTGCCGATCTCCGAGAAGGTACCTTACACCGGTTTAGAAGAATTTCCTGCACCTTCAGTTATTGCAAATGCTCTTCATTTAAAGACTTCAGACGTAGTTTCCAGTCGCACTAAAAAGGGGGGTTTTCAAGGATTGACTTCTAATTTCTTATTCGGAAGGGCGTTTGCATTTGCCAAAAACGGAGATGTGGCCGCTTTCGAAGCTATCCTCGCTCTACTCATCTATGGGTTAGTATTATTCCCCAATATTGACAGTTTTGTTGATAATAGTGCCATTCAAATCTTTTTGGGAGGGAATCCCGTTCCAACCCTACTTGCGGATGCTTACCATTCTATTCATCATAGGACCCACAAGGGGGAGGGACTTATCCTTTGTTGCGCACCATTGCTATATAGGTGGTTTATTTCACACCTACCTCGGACTAGACACTTCAAGGAGAATCCAGAAAAGCTCCGTTGGGCCCAAAGGATTATGCCTCTCACTTCATCCGATATAGTTTGGTACGATGCGGCTTATGATGTTGGGGTGATTATTGATGGTTGTGGGGAGTTCCCCAATGTACCTCTTCTTGGCACACGAGGAGGAATCAGTTACAACCCTACTCTTGCTAGACGGCAGTTCGGATACCCCATGAGGGATAGGCCTAAAAGCATTTTATTAACCGGCATATTCTATCCCAACGAAGAAGGAAGTCAACACATGAGAGAAAGTTTTGCTCGGGCTTGGCATAATGTCCATAGAAAAGGAAAGGATCAGTTAGGGAAGAAGCTTGGAATTGTCTCCGAAGACTACACTAAATGGGTAATAAGTAGGGCTATAGAGCGCGGGATGCCTTATAGTTTCGAGAAGTCATCTTCTGTTAATGCGTCTTCTTCTACCACACCTCCTTCAGTTATCCCATTCAAGACTGTAGATGAATTCCAGGAACTTTTGGCAAAGTTGAGACTTGAGAAAGATGCATGGGAGAGAAAATTCCGAGAGTCTGAGCTTGAGAACAATGAGTTGAAAGAGAAGTTGAAAGAACAAGAGAAGATGCTCTCTCTACAAAGTGGTCTGTTGGCCGAGAAGGAAGATATGATTAGGGTCAAGGATGCCTTATTGAGACAAGATAGCAAGAGGAAGAAGAGGCAAGGGGATTTATTTTCCTCTGGCTTCGATTCACATTTTGATGGCTAGGTGGCTTCATGGAAATTGGATTTAGATTTGTTTTATGTTTTTTATTTTGTTTTGAAAAATGGTTGTAACCTTTGAATTATTAATGCAATTTTTATTTACTTTTCCTTTTCTTATAAAATGTTTACAAAATTATTGTCTTAAACTCCTTCGAAAAAATCTCGCATATTTTTACATAACATATTCATGCATCATATCACATTCATAAGTTTCAAAAAAATCGAGTCTCATATTCTTTCTCTCCTCTCTGTCCCAGTTAAAGTGGCCCGACGACCGCGACCACAGCCATCTCGCACGTACAACACTCGAGCAAACAAGAAAAAGAGAATGGACCAAGTTGAACAAGAGAATGTTGAGCTCCATGGGGAAGTAACAACGCTCCGGGCTGAAGTGGAGAAGCTAACCGCCATGGTAACATCGTTGGTGGCTGCGCAGAATCGGCCGCCAATCCCTCCTCCTCAAGCTACAGTCATTTCTGAAATTGCCTCTGCCCCGGTTCCAGTGGTACCCGTCAACGCACATCCGCACGTCATGCCCGAAGGTTATCCTTGGGGCATGCCTATGAATTTTAATGAAGGGCTTCGACCCCAAGTTCCCGAGGTCCCCACTCCTACTTTGCCGCATGCTACTGTTGTTCCCCAACCTGGGATGATTCTTCCTCAAGTCACTATGTGTGTCCCTCAGTCAACAATGACCATTCCAGCTTCCGTAGCTCACACCGTTCCTTATGTGAGCGAACCAGTCTATCATGCGGAGGATCCAGAGACTTATGGCCGTATGGATAATCTTCAAGATCAGTTTGATAAGATGCAGCTCGAGATTAAGGCCCTTCGTGGGAAGGATTTGTTCGGCAAAAACGCTCATGACCTTTGCTTGGTACCAAACGTTAGGATCCCACCTAAGTTTAAGGTCCCCGAGTTTGAGAAGTACAAAGGAAATTCTTGCCCTCAGAGCCATCTGGTAATGTACGCCCGAAAGATGTCTACTCAAACAGACAACCATCAGTTACTAGTCCACTACTTTCAGGATAGCTTGACAGGTGCCGCTTTGAAGTGGTACATGGGCTTAGATAGTGCCAAGATCCAAACATTCAATGATTTGGGCGAAGCTTTTGTCCGTCAATACAAATACAATCTAGACATGGCTCCAGATAGAGACCAACTTCGAGGTATGTCTCAAAGAGATAAAGAGAGTTTCAAAGAATATGCTCAGCGATGGAGAGAGATTGCCGCTCAGATTTGTCCACCACTAGAAGAAAAAGAGATGACCAAGATTTTCCTAAATACTCTTGATTCATTTTACTATGAACGAATGATCGCTAGTGCACCCAGTGATTTCACTGAGATGGTAAACATGGGAATGCGACTTGAAGAAGGGGTCCGACAAGGACGTTTGGTCAGAGAAAGTGTTCCGGTCAACAGTACGAAGAGGTTTGGGAGTAACTTTGCAAGGAGAAAGGAGTCAGAAGTAAGTATGGTGGCCCATGGACAGCATCAACGACCGTATATGGGCTACCAACACGTTGCAGCTGTCTCACCAGTGCCTCAAAACCCGCCTTACCAGCCACAAATGACCCAAAGACCACCTTCACACTATCCACCACTTTATCAACAAACATATCCTCAACGACCATACCCACAGCAACCACAAATTCGACCACAAACTCCCCAACAACCCTACAATTATCCCAATCGCACCCAGAGAAATCCATCATTTGATCCCATACCCATGAAATATGCCGACCTACTCCCCGCCTTACTTGCCAAAAATCTTGTCCAGACGAGACCACCTCCACCTGCGCCAGCAGTACTACCTACTTGGTACCGTAGTGACCTAACCTGCGCCTTCCATCAAGGGGCCCCTGGCCATGATGTAGAACGTTGCTACGCCTTCAAAAAAGCTGTTCAAGAATTAATCCATAATAAGGTGCTGTCCTTCAAAGATGAAAATCCCAACGTCCGAAACAATCCACTGCCCAATCACGGGTCCTCTGTCCATTTCATCCAAAGTTGCCAAGAAACAAGCACCATTCTCAGTATAAAGGATATCAAAACCCCGTTGGTGCCCATTCATAGTAAAATGTGTGAAGCAAAGTTGTTTAGCCATGATCATGCAACTTGTGAGGAATGTTTGAAGGATCCTCGAGGTTGTTCCCGAGTTCAAGAAGACATACAAAGGTTGATGGATAAAGGAGAATTGGTAGTTACAAAGAAGAGCGAGGATGTTTGCGTCATAGTACCAGAATTCAATGTCTCTGACCGTCTCGAGATGATATATAATAGTGGAGAGCCCACAGTTACCCCGCTGGTGATCTGCGTGCCAGGGCCTATGCCATATACGTCCCTGAGAGCTGTGCCATATAGATATGATGCCACCATGTTGCAAGATGGGGTGGAAATACCTATTCCTCCTTTGATATCCGTGGACAATATTGCAGATAATAGCAAAATACTGAGGAGTGGGCGTATTCTTCCGGGAGTGGTTCAAGAAAAGACCGGTAGTCCTGTTGAAAAAACACAAATTCCTGACTCTAGTGGGACTGGTGAAAGGGTGTATGAAGACTCAGATGAAATTTTGAAAATGATCAAGAGAAGTGAGTATAAGATCGTGGATCAATTACTACAAACCCCTTCCAAGATTTCAATCTTATCACTCTTGTTGAATTCTGATGCGCACAGAGATGCACTAATGAAGGTCTTGGACCAGGCATATGTCGACCATGACGTAACCTTGGGCCAATTTGGTAGCATAGTGGGGAATATCACAGCCTGCAATAACTTGAGTTTCAGCGACGAGGAACTCCCTGAAAAAGGAAAGGATCATAACTTGGCATTACATATCTCGGTAATTTGTAAATCTGATGCCTTATCCAATGTGTTGGTGGATACCGGGTCATCTTTGAATGTAATGTCCAAGTTTACTCTCGACAAGCTCGCATATTGTGGTGCGCCTTTGAGGCCGAGTGCATTAATCGTGAAAGCCTTCGATGGGTCAAGAAAATCAGTAATCGGTGAAATAGACCTACCCATTTCAGTTGGTCCCTATGAGTTCCAAATTACCTTTCAAGTCATGGATATTCAAGCTTCTTATAGTTGTTTGTTGGGGCGACCATGGATTCACGAAGCGGGGGCGGTGACTTCCACACTTCACCAAAAGCTGAAATTTGTGCGGAAAGGAAAATTGGTGATTGTGAATGGAGAGGAAGCTTTATTGGTGAGTCATTTGTCGGCTTTTTCTTATATCAGTGCTGATGTTAGGGACGGTACGTCTTTCCAGGGGCTTTCTATTGAAGAGAAAAGGTCGAAAAAGGGGAAAACATTTATGTCTTCTGCAAAAGATGCGCGAAGGGAAGTACAACAAAGGTCACATCTGAAATGGGGGAAGTTATTACAAATGCCGAAAAGAAGACACATGGAGGGTCTGGGTCCTGCTCCGTCTACAAGAACAGTCAATCCAAATAAGGGTACCTTCGTCAGTGCCGAACCGATTTACACTCCACCAGAAACTAATGCTATCATTGAAGACACAGTTGAAGAAGAGCAGCCTTCTTTTGTGATTCCAGGAGGAATTTGCCGCAATTGGGTCGTTGTTGATGTCCCCTCCGTCACTCCTCTATCTAAGTAATATGTTTGTCTATTTTTGTTTTCCAAAAATCCTTTTGTCTTGCCCAAGGCAAAAGCGAATGCATGTGGGGCTTTGTTTTGAGCTTCAAGTATTTTAATGAAATTGTCGTTTTTATCATGACTTTTATTTTTGTTTTCTTTTTATTCTGGAAAATGGTAACACAAAAAAACCAAAGTATATATTTTATTTTCCTTCTACTTCCTAGCTTTTAATCATTTTCCAAAAGGTTTGCACTCTTTTATTTAATAAAATCAATCATAAATCATATGCAGATTAAGCATCAATGAACCCGTTGAACACAATGTTCCTAGGCCCTCTCCCAACTTCGAGTTCCCTGTTTACGAGGCTGAAGAGGAAGAGGATGAAGGGATCCCTGATGAGATCAAACGACTATTAGATCAAGAGAAGAAAGTCATTCAGCCTCATGAGGAAGATGTGGAGTTAATTGATTTAGGTTCCGGCGAAGGAAAGAAAGAAATCAAGATTGGGGCATCCTTAGAAGCATCTGTCAAGGAAAGGGTGATCGTTTTACTCAGAGAATATGTTGACATCTTCGCTTGGTCATATCAGGATATGCCCGGTTTAGATCCCGAAATTGTGGAACATCATTTGCCTCTGAAGCCAGAATGTCCTCCGGTAAAGCAAAAGTTAAGAAGAACTCATCCAGATATGGCCCTCAAGATCAAAGAAGAGGTACAAAAACAAATTGACGCTGATTTTCTTATTACATCAGAATACCCTCAGTGGTTGGCTAACATAGTACCGGTTCCGAAGAAGGACGGCAAAGTCAGGATGTGTGTTGATTACAGAGATTTGAACAAAGCCAGTCCGAAAGATGATTTTCCTTTGCCTCACATTGATGTATTGGTCGATAACACAGCTAAATCCAAGGTTTTCTCCTTCATGGATGGCTTCTCCGGGTACAATCAGATCAAGATGGCAGTTGAAGATAGAGAGAAGACCGCTTTCATTACACCTTGGGGCACATTCTGTTACAAAGTAATGCCTTTCGGTCTAACGAATGCGGGTGCTACCTATCAAAGGGGCATGACCACCCTTTTCCATGACATGATGCACAAAGAGATCGAGGTATACGTAGATGATATGATTGTCAAGTCGGGCACCGAAGAAGAACACGTGGAGTATTTAGCGAAAATGTTTCAAAGGTTGAGGAAATATCGTCTCCGTTTAAATCCCAACAAATGCACTTTCGGTGTTAGATCCGGAAAGCTCCTGGGATTCATTGTTAGTCAAAAGGGTATCGAGGTAGATCCAGACAAAGTCAGGGCCATCAGAGAAATGCCAGCTCCACGAACAGAAAAACAAGTTAGAGGTTTCCTGGGTCGACTAAATTACATCTCTAGATTCATCTCCCATATGACTGCCACGTGTGGGCCGATATTCAAGTTGCTTCGCAAAAATCAGGGGATTGTTTGGACAGAGGACTGTCAGAAGGCTTTTGACAGTATCAAAGAGTATTTAATGGAACCTCCGATCCTTATCCCTCCAGTTGAAGGAAGACCGCTCATCATGTATTTAACCGTGCTAGAGGAATCTATGGGTTGTGTGCTGGGGCAACAGGATGAAACCGGTAGAAAAGAGCACGCAATCTATTATTTGAGTAAGAAATTCACAGATTGTGAGTCTCGATACTCCATGCTTGAGAAGACTTGTTGTGCTTTGGCTTGGGCTGCCAAACGTCTCCGACATTACTTGATTAATCATACTACTTGGTTGATATCCAAAATGGATCCAATTAAGTACATTTTTGAGAAGGCAGCTTTAACCGGAAGAATTGCCCGTTGGCAGATGTTGTTATCCGAATACGATATTGAGTACCGTACCCAAAAGGCAATCAAGGGTAGTATTCTTGCTGACCATTTGGCTCACCAACCAGTTGAAGATTACCAGCCAATCAAGTTTGATTTTCCAGATGAAGAGATCATGTATTTGAAGATGAAGGATTGCGATGAACCGGTGTTTGGCGAGGGGCCAGACTCTGAATCCCAGTGGGGTTTGATATTTGATGGAGCCGTTAACCTCTACGGTAGTGGAATTGGGGCAGTCATTGTTACCCCTAAAGGTGCTCACATTCCTTTCACTGCGAGATTACAATTTGAATGTACTAACAATATTGCAGAATATGAAGCTTGCATCATGGGCATTGAAGAAGCTATTGACTTGAGGATCAAAAACATCGACATTTATGGAGACTCAGCTCTTGTGATTAATCAGATCAAAGGAGAATGGGAGACTCGCCATGCTGGGTTGATTCCTTATAGAGATTATGCAAGACGGTTGTTAACTTTCTTCAATAAAGTTGAGCTACATCACATTCCTCGTGACGAGAATCAAATGGCTGATGCTTTAGCCACTCTATCTTCAATGTACCGAGTTAATCGCCGGAACGAGATACCAACCATCAGTATTCGGTGCCTTGAGAGACCAGCATATGTGTTTGCAACCGAGGAAATGGTGGATGACAAGCCTTGGTTTCATGATATCAAGATGTTCCTTCAGAAGCAAGAATATCCCCCTGGGGCATCTAGCAAAGACAAAAAGACTCTGAGAAGGCTGTCCAGTAGTTTCTTCCTGAATGATGAGGTGTTATACAAAAGGAATTTTGATATGGTCCTGCTGCGGTGTGTGGACAAACATGAGGCTGATCTATTGATGCATGAAGTACATGAAGGTTCATTCGGAACCCATCCTAATGGACACACAATGGCCAAGAAAATGCTAAGAGCCGGCTACTATTGGATGACAATGGAGTCTGATTGTCACAAACACGCCAGGAAATGCCATAAATGTCAGATTTATGCGGATAAGATACATCTACCGTCAACTTCTCTGAATGTTCTCTCTTCTCCTTGGCCGTTCTCCATGTGGGGTATCGACATGATTGGTCGGATTGAACCAAAGGCTTCCAACGGACATCGTTTCATCTTAGTGGCTATTGATTACTTCACCAAGTGGGTTGAGGCGGCGTCTTATGCCAATGTGACCAAGCAGGTGGTCGTGCGTTTTATCAAGAACCATATTATCTGCCGTTATGGTGTTCCTAACAAGATTATTACAGATAATGGGACAAACTTGAATAACAAAATGATGAAAGATCTGTGTGACGAGTTCAAGATTGAGCATCATAATTCATCTCCTTACCGGCCTCAGATGAATGGCGCAGTTGAAGCTGCAAATAAGAACATCAAGAAGATCGTGCAGAAAATGGTGGTCACTTACAAAGATTGGCATGAAATGTTACCTTTTGCTTTACATGGATACCGTACTTCAGTTCGTACTTCGACAGGGGCAACCCCTTTCTCTTTAGTATACGGCATGGAAGCAGTACTCCCCGTAGAGGTTGAAATCCCATCAATGAGAGTCTTAATGGAAACTGAGTTGGCCGAGGCCGAATGGTGCCAAAATAGATATGACCAATTGAATTTAATTGAGGAGAAACGCATGGCGGCTTTATGTCATGGACAGTTATATCAGAGAAGAATGAAACAGGCTTTTGACAGGAAGGTTCGGCCTCGTGAGTTCCGTGAAGGTGACCTTGTGCTCAAAAAGATTTTGTCCTTTCAGCCGGATTCTAGGGGCAAGTGGACGCCGAATTATGAAGGCCCGTATGTTGTCAAAAGAGCTTTTTTTGGTGGTGCTATGACCCTTGCAACCATGGATGGTGATGAGCTCCCTCGTCCCGTGAATGCCGATGCAGTCAAGAAATACTTTGTCTAAAAAATAAAAGAACAGCTCGCTAAGTTGAAAACCTGAAAGGGCGGCTTAGGCAAAAATGAGCGTCTCGGTGGGCTGAAAACCCGAAAGGGCAGTCCAGACAAAAATTAGAGACATAAACAGAAAGTAATATCCTGATAGGTCGAAAACCTGAAAAGGCGATCTATGCAAAAGTTAAGGAATAAGACAAGTAACTGCATCGGATCAGGCATCACTTGCTCAGAGTACCTCGATTGACAGAATATCTTTGGCTTACAGCATTTTAGACTGCAAATTCAAAGTTGTTAGGGAGAATAGCGATCATTGTGTTTAACGTACCTTTCCCACCCAATTACCATTTTTCATCTTTGTAACGATCTGTGGGGTTGTGCTTTTCGCCAATCGCCACTCTTTTAATCAAATTCGAGCCTGTGCCCTCTATTTGGAATTCAAATTTATTTGCAATTTTGTTTCCTCCTCTTTCAATTTAAAGTACTTGAAGCAAAAACTCAAAAAAAATAATTTAAAGTTTTTTTTAGTAGTTCTTTTTTTGAAAAAAATACAAACGACAAACATATTTCTTAGATTCATGAGTCATACAAGCATATATCAACATTGTTCCGAAAGCAGACAGATTCAACAAGGCAAATACAGTCATTGCTAAAATAAAAAAGCAAAGCTCGATAAGTCGAAAACCTGAAAAGGCGGCTTAGGCAAAAATGAGCGTCCCGGTGGATTGAAAACCCGAGAGGGCGGTCCAGGCAAAAATTAGGGGCAAAACAAAAAAAGAAGTATATTCCCGGTGGATTAAAAACCCGAAAGGGCGATTCAGGCAAAAGTTAGGGATTTCAAAAAAGAAAAGCAAAAGCATGACTGTTGAGGCAAAGACGATGAGAAAATATTCGGTTTCAGTGTACGAAATGGCGACTTCTGCCAGACCTCTGACCGATGGGCTTTACCCCAAGAAGCAACCACTCTTAGCATGGATTGGCACACCATACCGGGTTTTACCCCGAGGATCTGATTTATTTCACCTATAACGATGGTGCTCCCAGCGGAGAACTACCGAGTGGTTGTACGGATACGTCGGCCCGATGTTCATCTTTTCTGATCAAGCTTTTGTCTCATCCAGTCGTGTACAAATATCATTCAATCATACAAATACAAGCTTCATAACAATCATTCATACATACATGCATACATGCATACATACTTACAATCATTCACATGTCCATACATATATTCATATTCCTATGCAACGTGCAAACAAAATCATTCATACATGCTGCATTGACTATCACGTGTCCTGTTTCAATACATCACAAAAAGAGTCATCCCCAGTATGCCTGGTCCAGAGATGTCTCCATCAATCATACATCACGAAAAGAGTCATCCCCAGTGTATCTGGTCCAGAGATGTCTCCATCAATCATACATCACAAAGAGAGTCATCCCCAGTGTATCTGGTCCAGAGATGTCTCCATCAATCATACATCACAAAAAGAGTCATCCCCAGTGGGTCTGGTCCAGAGATGTCTCCATCAAGCATATTTCAAGTAGCAGGTTTTGCAAACAATCAACTGCAAACTTATGGTGGATTTCCCCAAAAGAAGTCATTTCCAGTGTGTCTGGTCCAGACAAATCCACATTCTTGTCATGTCTCGCTCTCCCACAATGTCAGCAGACAATTTATTTCCTCGATGTGTCCTTACCATCCCACAATGTTGGTAGACACTGCCTTTACTTGTCCTTACCATCCCACAATGTTGGTGGACACTGTCTTTACTTCTGTCCGTACACAGGACTTTATTGCTTTCTGTCTTTACTTCTGTCCATACACAGGACTTTATCGCTTTCAGTCTTTACTTCTGTCCGCACACAGGACTTTATCTGCTTATGTCCACACACAGGACTTTATCGCTTTCAGTCTTTACTTCTGTCCGCACACAGGACTTTATCTGCTTCTGTCCGCACACAGGACTTTATTGCTTTCCGTCTTTACTTCTGTCCATACACAGGACTTTATCGCTTTCAGTCTTTACTTCTGTCCGCATACAGGACTTTACCGCTTTCTGTCTTCATTACTTTTGTCAAAAAAAATCTTCATTTTATTCAAACACTCATAAACATAACACTCATGACGTCATATCATAGCATTTTATAATTTAATCCGGTCAAAAAACGGTGTACTCTGTATTTAAGTCTCTTCCACCGTCGAACCAAAACAAAAACATCATCAAAAATCATCTTTTTCTTTTTATCTCCGACGGAAGAAACTTAAATAGGGGCATCTGTCATACCCCATTTTTTGACCGATTGATTTTGTTCGGCGTTTAAAACCTTCTTGCCCTTCTTGTCATTTCTGACGAAATTTCGGCAGAGAGGTATTTTAAAATACCTCATTTGTTGTTTCTTTTATATTTTTTCCTTTTTCTATTATTATTATTATTATTTTTTTACCATTATTATTATCTTCTTCCTTTTAAAATTTATTTAATTATTTTTATTTACTGTTTTTATTAATTTTCGTATTTTTTTAATTTAATTTAATTATTTTGTTTTATTTTTATTTTTACTTTGTCCTTTTGTCCTTTTTTTTCCTGATTAAAAAATCAGAAGAATTTGAAAGTCAACTTGCAAAGGGACATTTTCTGCAGAAGGCAGAAATGCAGTGTACCAGTTTGTCCAAACTCAGATCCTTGTTCCCCCTTTTGAGTTTTTTTTCAAACCCAATTTGTGTATATAGTGAACAGAGGTTACATGAACAGGGAAGAAAAATTTTTGCTCAGTTTCTAGATCTGAAAAATCATAAAAAATCCAGAACAAAAACAAAACCAAAAATCATAAACAAAAAAATCAAAAAAACTTCATCATCGTTCAATCATTCATAACTGAACCAAAAAAAACCAGAAGCAAAAAATCATCATCTTCATCGCAAATCATCAGCCCAGAAATTCAAACCCAGATCGCAAAAAAAAAACCTCACATCAATATCATCGTTCATCAACAGGAGAAACCAGAAAAACGCAAACCGAAACCAATACCCATTTTTTTTCCAGATCAAAAAACCGAATAGAAGAAGAGGAAAAAAGAAACTCGAAGCTCAAGGTTGTTCTTCATTTTTTCCCATTTCCGTTTTTTCGATCTAATCTTGTTTGTGTTTTGTTTGATTATTTGGATCTGATTTGTGGTTAGGAATAGGTTGTGTTTGTGTTAAATGTTAATCTGTTTAAAAAAAAACCGAGAGGGAGGGATGAAATCGTGAGAGAGGAAGAAGAAGAAGGAGGTTTAAGGTTATCAATGGAGTTTTTGTTTGTTTTGTTTGTTTTAAAAAAACTGGAAAAAAATGAGAGAGAAGAGAGGAAGAAGAAGATTGAGCCGCGGCGGCCAAGGGAGAGGAAGAGAAAGTTTGTGAAATTTTTTTAGGGTTTTCTATTTATACCCACTCTTAATCCAGTGCGCGCAGGTGCACAGCCTTACGGTGCACCTGCGCGCCTATGGCTTCCTGATCTCAATCTAACGCCACAGATCTACTTTCTCTTTATTTAGATCAGGGCCGTCTGATCCATCAGACGGCCAGAATTGATCCTGACTTTTTTTGTTTGTTTTTTTTACAGATGGGCCTATGTGGGTTTGGGCCTTACAGTTTTGCTGCTATCAGCACCCCCTTTTATTTTCGTTTTTCTATCCACACCACCCCCCTGTTTTAATTTTATTTTTATTTTTTAGCTTATGAGATAAGTGCTTTTGGCATAAGTTATTTTAGCTTTTATTTTTAGCCAATCAAGCATGATATCGAGGCTTATTTTATTTTCCGATTTATTTGATATTTAAAAATTGTTAATATTACTTTATGTCTTTATTTATTTTTAGCTAATTTTATTTTTTAAGCTTATGAGATAAGTGCTTTTGGCATAAGCTATTTTAGCTTTGTTTAGCCTTGTAAAGCATGATGTCGAGGTTTATTTTCATTGTCTTGGTTTTGTATTTATTTAGTTATGCTATTTATCCATTACATATCATATTTACTATTACATCGATTTATTCATCATTTTTTTACCGTTATTTTATTATCGTAACATTGAGTATTTATCGCTTATTAATTGCTATTTACTTCTGCTTTTGAATTTAGGATGTAAATAGGCCAAATGTAAACTCTAAATAAAAGTGCATAGCATACCCCGTCTCTTGCATCATTTCATATTTATTTTCTTGCAAATATTTTAGAGTGTGATTAGGCCAATGTACTCATAAATGAAAAATTGCATCTCATGCATATTTATTTTTTATTGCTTTCCGCCAATATGCGTAACGTTTAATTCCGAGGGAAAAGGCGTCGCTTTGATCAAAATATCATTGCGAATTGTCTTCGCGTTTGATTTATTTGTTATGACGTTTTAGGTTAGTGTCATTTTGCGCGCGTAACCATTACCTATTTTCTTCTCAAAAAAATGAGGTCAAAATCTCTTTCAAAAAAATACATAATTATTTTCTTTTCTTTTCGAAATATCATGGAAACACAAAATTTTTCATCAAACATTTCTATCAAAAAACCTTGGAATTCAAACCAAGTGTTCTTTTTCTTACAAAAACCTTGGAATTCAAACCAAGTGTCTTTTATCACTCAAAACATTTTCTCAACAAACCTTGGATTTTAAACCAAGTGTCCGCGTCTTATTTTCATAATCAAATCTCAATCAACTTAACCATATAGACTTTCTTCACAAGTTAACATCAATCAAACTCACATTTTGCCATTTTTGCCTTTTGGTATTTTAAAACCATTTTTAAAACTTTAAAAACAAACAAACAAATTTATTCGTAACTTTTACCCCGAACTACGGTGGTTTGATCCTTCGGGTACGTAGGCATGAGACTTGTCTCTCCGATCAATAAAATCAACAAAAACATTTTTCCTTTTCCATCACTTTAAAACTTCATTTTTTTATTATCACTTTAATTCCTACATTTATACATTTTTACAAGCAATTAAAATAAAGCGCAAAGTTAGAAATAAAAACAAGAGGTTCCTATAGAGTACTGTAGATGCTTAGGGTGCTAATACCTTCCCTTCGTATAACCAACCCCCGAACCTTGTTCTCTAAAAAAAATAGGGTTTTTTTTCGAACTTTTTCCCTTTCCCTCGGATAAATTAAAGATCGGTGGTGGAACATTAAATTGTGATTCGAAGTTAATTAATAACTCGATATCCAAAAATCACCGCGACAACCCCCAATAGGAAGCCCCAAATAAAGGAAAGGTACCTTTCCCACTTTACGACGCAGGACAGACACAACCTCGCCTAACCAGGATTCAGGGATATTAACCCCAACTAGCATACTTTTATTGAAGTTGACCTTTAAACCTGACATGGTCTCAAAAACACAAGAACAACCCTCAAAGCACGAACAATCGCCCAAATTTTAACTCCCAACAAAAGCGTATCGTTGCTCAAAATCCACCTTAAATAAGATTAGGTCCTTCTTGGACTTACGTGTTGGAACAAAAATGGTTCTTAGAACAAACCCCAAGAGCTTAATAAAGTTTTGATGATAACAAAGTATTAATATGAAATTGAGAACACTAATGATCTTATATGAAAGTATGCAGTTATCAAAGAAGATAGGATCTGAGAAGCTCAAAGCATATTATATGCATATGAAGCATTCAGAGGTTCTGAGTGAACAAAGTCAGAAGAAAGCTTATCAGAAGCTACAAGAGTCTCAGAAGCAGGAAAAGTCTAAGAAGTAAGAAGAGTCGGTCAGAAACAATTTAAGTGTACTCTCAGAAGCTACACAAGAATGACAAAACATTTTCATCTTATAGAATCAAGTCAAAAAAGATATCTCCCCAAGGTTAAAGTCTATACAATGACGAAATGGATGCTGCTTTATGACGGTCCAACAAGTCAAGAAAGGGGTATCAAGACAATGGTGCTAAGTTACAGCTTCTGTGCAAAGGAATTATCTTTGAGAAACAAAGAAGCAGAAGCAGTTTGCCTAATATGGATGGTCTAGTATTTTCAACGGACAAACTGATCTTCTACAACAGTTGTCGCGGTGATTTATGGATATCGAGTTATTAATTAACTTTGAATCGCAATTTAATGTTCCACCACCGATCTTTAATTTATTCGAGGGAAAGGGAAAAAGTTCGAAAAAACCCTATTTTTTAGAGAACAAGGTTCGGGGGTTGGTTATACGAAGGGAAGGTACTAGCACCCTAAGTATCTATAGTACTCTATAGGAACCTCTTGTTTTTATTTCTAACTTTGTGATTAATTTTAATTGCTTATAAAAAAATGTGAGTGTAGGAATTAAAGTGATGAATGAAAAAGTTTAAAGCGATGAAAAAAAGAAGAAAAATGTTTTTGTTGATTTTATTGATTGGAGAGACAAGTCTCATGCCTACGTACCCGAGGGATCAAACCACCGTAGTTCGGGGTAAAAGTTACGAGTAAGTTTGTTTGTTTGATTTTAAAGTTTTGAAAATGGTTTTAAAGACCAAAAGCCAAAAGTGGCAAAATGTGAGTTTGATTGATGTTAATTTGTGAAAAAAGTCTATATGGTTAAATTGATTGAGATTTGATTATGAAATAAGACGCGGACACTTGGTTTAAAATCCAAGGTTTATTGAGAAAAAGTTTTGAGTGATAAAAGACACTTGGTTTAAAATCCAAGGTTTTCGCATGATTAAAGATGTATGAATGAAGAAAATGCACTTGGTTTAAAATCCAATGTTTTAGGCGAGAAAAAGGGACACTTGGGTTAAAGTCCAAGGTTTTAGTGATAAAAGAAGCCATTGGTTTAAAGTCCAAGACACTTGGTTTAAAATCCAAGTTTGCGGTAAAAAAGGACACTTGGGTTAAAATCCAAGGTTTTCACTGTTGGAACAAAATATGTGTTAATACACACCCTTAAGTTTTGATGATAACAAAGTATTAAATGGACAATTGATGGTACTAATGTTTAAATTAAGAGTGCAGGAGAATCCAACGTTATATCGAGAGCACACTTAATTTAGACTCTGATGAAACCTATGGAAGTCTAAATCTTTACACTCTGAAAGAGTTCAGAAGCTACAACGTGGTCAGAAGCTAAACAAAGTTCAGAAGCTCAAATAGGATCAGAATGTCTGCAAGAGTTCAGAAGCTCAGAGAAGTTCAGAAGCTCAAAGATGTCCAGATGCCTACAAGAGTTCAGAAGCTATCTGCTAGTCATGAGTCATTCAGAGGATGAAGACGTTCAGAAGCTGAATTACGAAGGACTATCAGAGGCCATCCATTCAAGACCAATCAGACTCCAAGTTATCAAAGGTTCATCAGAAGCAAAGGAATTCCCCAAATCATCAGAAGGGCTACATCAACTACTCTCATCACGCCTGATGATTTGTTCTAAGGTCAACTAATTACAACGGTCACAAAGGATGTGATCCTTCTCTCTCTAGGACCTAGTTGTACCTTATTACTGTACTTTGGACAAACAGTAAAGGTGAAGCTTCACTGCAAAAGAAGACGTGGCTTTACTCAACGGATCTTCAAAGACTACAGCTGTCTATTTTACAACGGGAATTTCTCCAACGTCTCAATGTCTTTCTCAACTCATATAAATATGCCAAAGAAAGAATTGATGACTAACGATCTTCATTAGAAAACATCTCTCAGAATAAAGTGAGAATCTGAATTGTAATAGAAAACATCTCTCAAATGAAGTGAGAATAGAAACTAGCTTAAGCCTCTGAAGTTATTATGTTTGTAATAAGTTTAAGCTTATAAGTTAGTAGTAAATCTTCTGCTTAGTGTAGAAGCAAGTAAGTCTTCTGCTTAGTGTAGAAGCAAGAAAGTCTTCTGCTTAGTGTAGAAGCACATAAGTCTCAATCTTAGTGATTAGAGCAAAGAAGTCTTCTGCTGAGTGTAGAAGCAAGGAAGTCTCTCTGTCTTGTGTGACTTAGAGCAGGAAGTCTTGAGCTTGTGTGGTTGAGCAAGGAAGTCTCTGATCTTGTGTGATTAGAGCAAGGAAGTCTCTCTGTCTTGTGTGACTTAGTGTAGGAAGTCTTAAGTCTTGTGTGACTTGAGCAAGGAAGTCTTGAGCTTGTGTGCTTGAGCATCTGATTGTAATCTTAGTGATTATAGTGAACTCTCTTGGAAACAAGGGGACTGGAGTACTCTCAATTTGTGAGGGGAACCAGTATAAATTGTTGTGTGTTCTTCTCTCTCTCACTCTCTCATTTACTCCTTCATCATTCACATAGCCGTAAGTTAATTGTGTGAACAATTCCGCTGTGCTTAAAGACTCTGATAGATTTAAATATCTTGAAAAGTTTTTAAATATCCAAAACACAATTCAACCCCCCTTCTTGTGTTTTCTCCACGCACCTTCAATTGGTATCAGAGCTCCGGTTCTGTTGGTAAATCACTTAACCGTGAGACAGTCAAGATCCAAAGGAGAAATCCACCATGGCTCAAAACATGGATGATTGGAAGCAGAAGTTATATCAACAAGTTGCTGATCTTGTCAAGGAAATTGAAGATGGACTGAACTTAAATGAAAATCTGAGCAACAATCAAAATCCTTCCACATCAGGGGTCAAACAAACTTCTAGTGTTGAATCTACAACTACTACTCTTTGCCTCATTAGTGATGATAATGAAAGCATTCAGTGGGCAACAGTGAATGGTTTGTTAGATCAATATGAGGAGTTTAGAATGGAGGAAAATGAGAGTATTGGAGAAATGAGCTTAAGATTTCAAGCCATCACAAGCAAGCTTGAAGACTTCAACAACAAACTCAGCAACAAAGAGCTTGTAAACAAGTTGCTAAGAAGTTTGCCTCTGAATTGGAATGTAATTTCAAACACTATAGAGGAAACTGAAAACATCAACTCAATGAGTCCTGAATCATTGATTGATTTACTCAGAGTCCATGAATTAGCTCTGAAGGATATACAAGAGTTGAAAGGTGAAGAAGCAGAAGCTTCAAGGAAAGGAAAGCAAGCATTGGAACATGAAGATCTTGTTGAAGAACCTGATGAAGAGTATCTTGAAAGGTTTTCAAGAAAAATTCAAAGATGGTACAACTTCAAGAAGAATGGAGTAAAACTGGCTAAAGGAATGACAACCTGGGATATACTAGACAACTTCTCTGAAGATGAATCTGAAAGAGCACCAGGAGCTGAAGGATCAAGTTCTGAAGATGGTTCAGACTCTAAAGATTCAAGCTCTGATGAAAACTCAGAACCTGAGAACACAGACATTATCCAGAGAAAAATGAATCAGGTATATTCTCATCTTTCCAAAGCAAAATTGATCAAGCATCTTAAGAAGACTTTATTTAAATTCTCTAATAGTCAGCAGAAGTATAAAAAGCTTAAAGCAGACTATGAGAATTTAAGTAAGCAAGCAAATCACTCTGAAGATCTTGTACAAAACGATTTTATCAAAACAAAAGTTCTTAAGAATGATTATGCTGTATGTTACAAACCCTTTGAGCACTTTCTTACTCTCAAAGAGTATTGCAACACTAATGCTGATCAAAATAAAATTATCTCTATGCTTTGCAACCTTAAGACCAACAATACTAATGGGATTGGATACTCTAGTAATAAAATACTAGAGGAACCAAGCTCATCAGTTATTGATGGAAGCTTCTCACTCCCTAATCTACACACTACATTTGTATCTGATAGCACTCAGATGAAACAAATGAAGGATGAAGATTTGGCAACTAACAGTCTAGGACCCTCAAGCAAGTGGGTACCAAGAGACAAAATAGTTTACTTGATTGCAGGTGAAACTAAGACTCTGAACCTTCCAATCACATGGATGCATGTGAATGTGAATGGAAGAAGAGAAATTGTGCATAGAAGACACATTTTTGAAGAGTCAGATGGAGAAGAAGATGAAATGGAATACATAAGGAGCAGGAGGGAGCATGAAGAATTTGAAGCGTGTGTTGAAGATGATAACAACTCAGTGTGGTGGAGTGATTGTTCAGGCTATGACACTGACTACACCTAAAACCAAGAGCTTCAAAATCAGGAAAGTAACTCTCATCTCCTGAATGACATTTCAGAGGAATAACATTCAATGGTTGAAAAATGTCTTCTTAGGACACAAAATGTTCAGAACTAAAAACCTTAAAAAATCATGTCTGAACACATTTTTCTTTAAATGTCCTGAAAGACACTTTTTCAGACTCTGAAGTATTTTGGATCTCAGCATCTGAAGTAGTCCAGACTCTGAGAAACTTTTCAACCTCTGAAGGATAAGCCTCTGAATAGGAAATGAATTGGAAACGTTTAAGTATTTTTACTGAAACGTTTTGGCGCTAAAAGAACAACACGTACACACGTTCTGATTGGTTTAAAACAGTTAATGATTAGTTCTTTTCTTTTTGATTTATTTTCTATGTGTGACTTAATTTGCTTTTAAACTAAAATCACTTAAGCACTTGCACACTTTTACACTATCACTTCCCATACCTTCGTCTTAAATATCACAGAACAAACTCTTTCTCTAGTGTTAGCAAGATCTACCCTAACCTTCTGAAATGGCATCTACTTCTACATCTGCTTCAGATTCTTTCTTTACTTTTCCTAAAAACTTCCCTATCAACCCTGCTGCTTGCAAGGAGATGTTTTCTACAGATTTGTCTCTTAAGATGGAGGGAAAATCTCTGAACCTGGTTATGGAACAACCAGTGGACTTTGATAGTTTGGAAAAGAATAATTTTGATGTTCTAAAGTTCTTTACTAACCACAAAGGGAGCTTTAGATACATGAATTTATTAAATGGTCCAATCTATCCTACTCTGGTAAAAGATTTCTGGATCAGAAGCAAGGTGAAGACAGTTGAAGATTATCACAAGGAGCTTGTTGCAAGAAGAAAAGAAAAGGCTGGAAATGAAGACAAGACCCCTCAAGAGTTAGGATTGAGAATTGTTGAGGAAACGGAGGTGCATTCTGTTGTGTGCGGTTTTGAAGTAATTCTCACTGCTTCAAACTTGGCTAAGGTGCTATCCATCCCAAATGAAGTCATCTACTACACCTTTAGTCACAATGAAGCAAAGAAATCTATGTTTCTGAAGACTATGACAAGACAATGCTATGTCAAAGGAAAAAGTTGTGAGAGCAACAAGATAGGTGATCTGAAGCCCACTCAGAGAGTATTAGCCAAAATTATGTTAAGTTCTATATTTCCAGGAAGTGAAAATTTTGATCAATTGTCATGGGATCATAGACACTTTTTCTATTTTCTCACAAGAAAATATGATTTAAATTGGGCTAAATACATCTTCGATCACCTATGCAAAGCTGTGCTTAACACTCAAAATCAGGCCAAGTCTGATATACATGTCGTCTACCCAAGGGTCCTCAGTGAAATTTCTATCAATGTGGAGTGATAGACATAATCAAAGCTGCTGGTCATGACTGCTTGTTAAGGGAATTCAGAGCCTCCACAATATCTGCTCATACACTCTCTCACATGAACTTGTTGTCAGGACATGAGGTACAACCTTCAGAACCTTTGATACCTCAGCCTCACTCAGAACCTTCTTTGGTGAAGAAATGGAACATTGACATACCTATAGTTTCTAGTGGCATTGTCAATAAGTATATTCAACTGCTGGATAACCTAGGAGAATGGTTTAAGACTGAGAAGGAAGAATTGAAGAAGAAGAGAAGAAGGCTAGTGAAAGCATATAAGGTTGAAGGCTGAGAAAGTGATGATGAACCTCTCAGTGTCAGACAAAAGCAACTTACCAAAGAATCTGAGGAAAAGATTGCTGAAAGCTCAGATCATAACAAATCAGGTGATGTATCTCTTTCTAAACCTGTTGTTACTACTGCTCAAGACATTCATTTAATCTCATCATCAACCCAACCCCTTCAAAATTATTACCAGAAAAGTTCTGAAGATAATCTTACCATAAAACAACTTATATCAGAACCTGTCAAAACAACTCACCCTGAACCAGATTTTATCAACATTTCTTCATCATCCTCTTCGACTGATTCTAACCCTAATGAGTTAGATGAAATTCTAGCTAATTTTGAACTGCTTAATTCCAAATCTAAGCATAAAATAGCTCAGTCATCTATGACTCAAACATCTTCAGACCCTCATACACCTAAACACCAAACTTCATCTGAACGTGTTGTTTCAGAAGAAAACCTGAACCTCTCACCATCAAACCATGTTGAGGCTATGGTCAAAGAACTTTTTATAGAAGATTTCCACCTCAAAAGCTTTGTCCAAACTAGCCCTAGTCCTCAACATTCCCAACAAATACTAATTCACTCCAATCCTCAACTCACAAATACACCCTTATCCAATGAACCTCACCCAACCAAATCAAACAATCCTGATGTCTTGAGCAAATGCAATGACTTGTTTAAACAAATACATGGTCTTTATGACCTAAGACAAACAGATATGCCTTCATCTGAGTATGCTGCTCATTGGGTAAGTCTGACAGAGGAACTGGTAAAAGAACTGCACAATCTACAATGGGTAGCTGTGGAAGAACAGAGAAAATTTGACAAAGGGAAGGTCATCAATGCTGAGGAAGACATTCAGACTCAAAGAGACACAGAGAGGGATCATCCTGAATCCTCTACTGCAAGAGAAAATATTGGGCAAAACCTTAGGGAAAGGTTAGCTTCAATAATGGACGATCTGAATGTACCTCTTCAAAACAGTCTGAGGGGTGATCAAGGTAATCAACAGCATCTGAGGAACCCTGTCTATGAGAATGACATCAGAAGGATTGAAGCAAAAGTGGACAAGTTTGTGGGATTGATGGAAGAAGTAAATACTATTCAGAAAAACATCATGACAACCCTATCATCTTTCTGTAGTCATCCCCATCCTTAGGATTTATTTGATTGATTATAGGACTTCATGATTGATAATTTGCTAAGCATTTTGTTTAGGTTAAAACTCTGTTTGCTAATCTGACATATCTATTCACTATATTTATCTGAATGCTTATATGCCTGTTGTTGATTCTGTTTAGTATGTCGTGTGTTTGTTTTAACTCTTTCACTGATTTTCATTTTATTTAAAACAAACAATCTTGCAAATTGATTTTTCAAACACTTGAGTTTCATTCATATAATTTGATTTTCAATGAGTACAACATGTGGGTATTCTTAAAGAATCAAATTACATAACAAGAGAAGAAATATAATTAAGAAATCAAAAATTAAACAAGCCAAAGTAATGAATTTTATTTCATTGAGAACATAAGTTCTGGATTACATATTACATTTCTAAGAACTATCTTCTGGATGCTCTAAAAGGTCATATTTGTGGCTACAAGCCTACATGACCTTTGTAGAGGGGAAAGGTTGAGGTTTTGGCTGAAGCCATCCAACCAGTAGTCTTTCTTGAAGAAACCAACTTTGTTGCATCAGTTTGGTTTTCCTCAGGAAAAGACTCTAGCCCCTCTAGAGCCTTGGATATCAGTTTGATTTTCTTCAGGAATATATGTCTTCAGAACTTAAAATAGTCAGAGTCCAAAGATTTTTCTTCAGACTCTGAACTGAGTTCTTCTGTAGCAGACACTGGCTTTGTTTCCATTGGTTTCTTCTTATGTTTTCTCCTATCTTGACTATCTCTCGCTGAAACTACTTTCTTCTTCTCTGAGCGTTTCATTTTTTCTCTCAAGAGATCTATCAATAACCTAAGATTATTCTGTGTGAATAAAATGACTAGGTATCTCTCTCCTTTTATAAGCATATTTCAATGGCCGAGTCTTAAATGCGTTCAACCACTCCTGATTTGACGGCATTGAAAGTTGAAATTTTTATTAGTTGCTTATACTCTTTTTGATAATGAAAAAAGGGGGAGAAAGAATATTGGTAAATCAATTGTTGGAAGAAGCGAAATTACTTAGCTTTTTAGGGCTTTGTAGTGCTTCAGAGAGAGAACATAGGAGAATGGTCAAAATAGTAGCATGAGGTACATGCTTTGATATGACAATCTGATCTTTGAGGATTTCAAAATATTGTACTAAAAGAGCTCTGAACTGTTTTCAAATTTTTGTTCAGGCTCTAAGCTATTTTCTTTGAAGAGCTCTGAAACTGTTAATGATAACCATCAGAACCAAGTGTGTGTGTAGACGTTTTGCATCTGCATTAAGAGCTTAATTTCAAGGAGAATACATTTATTAATTGAAGTTTATTATTCATAGTTAGTTCTTGAGTAAGGGTGCAACTTTATTCAAAGATTATCACACTATGAAAAGAAGAAGCTTGCAAACCTTGTTCTTTATATAGTGAAATATGAATAATTTAAGTCATATAATAAAGTAATTCTGAAACTGATTAAAATTAACTATGGATACAAAATAGGGGGAGCTTACAAACCTAACCCTATGGGATATCAGACTTAGGGGGAGCTTGCGAAACTCAGAAGCCTAATGTCAACATAGCTGATTTTTATCAACAACAATTGTATTTAATACTTATGTTTGTCATCATCAAAAAGGGGGAGATTGTTGGAACAAAATATGTGTTAATACACACCCTTAAGTTTTGATGATAAAAAAGTATTAAATGGACAATTGATGGTACTAATGTTTAAATTAAGAGTGCAAGAGAATCCAACGTTATATCGAGAGCACACTTAATTTAGACTCTGATGAAACCTATGGAAGTCTGAATCTTTACACTCTGAAAGAGTTCAGAAGCTACAACGTGGTCAGAAGCTAAACAAAGTTCAGAAGCTCAAAGAGGATCAGAATGTCTGCAAGAGTTCAGAAGCTCAGAGAAGTCCAGAAGCTCAAAGATGTTCAGATGCCTAGAAGCTATCTGCTAGTCATGAGTCATTCAGAGGATGAAGACGTTCAGAAGCTGAATTACGAAGGACTATCAGAGGTCATCCATTCAAGACCAATCAGACTCCAAGTTATCAAAGGTTCATCAGAAGCAAAGGAATTCCCCAAATCATCAAAAGGGCTACATCAACTACTCTTATCACGCCTGATGATTTGTTCTAAGGTTAACTAATTACAACAGTCACAAAGGATGTGATCCTTCTCTCTCTAGGAGCTAGTTGTACCTTATTACTGTACTTTGGATAAACAGTAAAGGTGAAGCTTCACTGCAAAAGAAGACGTGGCTTTACTCAACGGATCTTCAAAGACTACAGCTGTCCATTTTACAACGGGAATTTCTCCAACGTCTCAATGTCTTTCTCAACTCATATAAATATGCCAAAGAAAGAATTGATGACTAACGATCTTCATTAGAAAACATATCTCAGAATAAAGTGAGAATCTGAATTGTAATAGAAAACATCTCTCAAATGAAGTGAGAATATAAACTAGCTTAAGCCTCTGAAGTTATTATGTTTGTAATAAGTTTAAGCTTATAAGTTAGTAGTAAGTCTTCTGCTTAGTGTAGAAGCAAGAAAGTCTTCTGCTTAGTGTAGAAGCAAGTAAGTCTTCTGCTTAGTGTAGAAGCAAGAAAGTCTTCTGCTTAGTGTAGAAGCACATAAGTCTCAATCTTAGTGATTAGAGCAAAGAAGTCTTCTGCTGAGTGTAGGAGCAAGGAAGTCTCTCTGTCTTGTGTGACTTAGAGCAGGAAGTCTTGAGCTTGTGTGCTTGAGCAAGGAAGTCTCTGATCTTGTGTGATTAGAGCAAGAAAGTCTCTCTGTCTAGTGTGACTTGAGCAAGGAAGTCTTGAGCTTGTGTGCTTGAGCATCTGATTGTAATCTTAGTGATTATAGTGAACTCTCTTGGAAACAAGGGGACTGGAGTACTCTCAATTTGTGAGGGGAACCAGTATAAATTGTTGTGTGTTCTTCTCTCTCTCACTCTCTCATTTACTCCTTCATCATTCACTTAGCCGTAAGTTAATTGTGTGAACAATTCCGCTGTGCTTAAAGACTCTGATAGATTTAAATATCTTGAAAAGTTTTTAAATATCCAAAACACAATTCAACCCCCCCTTCTTGTGTTTTCTCCACGCACCTTCATTCATGATAAAAGACGCCGTTGGTTTAAATCCAAGTTTCGCGATAAAAAGACTCTTGGGTTAAAATCCAAGGTTTTCGCGGTAAAAAGAAACGTTTGGTTTAAAGTCCAAAGTTTGAAAAATGCATGATGACAAAATATTTTGATGCTTGATGATGTTGAAAAGAAATTGTGTTGATATTTTGAAAGAGGTTTTGACCTCATTTTTTGAGAATAAAAAGGTAGCGCGCGAAAAATGATACAAACGTCGCAATAGGCAAATTAAGCGCGAAGACAATCCGTAATGATATTTTGATCAAAACGGTGTCTTTTCCCTCGGAATTAATATTCTAACGTTTTTGCGGAAAGCGATAAATAAATATGCATGAGATGCAAGTTTTTCATTTATAGTATACACTTGTTCCTAATTACATTCTAAGGTATTTGCAAATAAATATGAAATGAATGCAAGAGGATGCTATGCAATTTTTATTTAAATTTACATTAAATCCTAAAAATACAATCTAATGTCCTTGCAATAAAATAAATGGTTAATTAATTAGGCAATAAGTTAATTGATTAGTGAGCAATAATAAAGAATTAAGCAACATAGATAAACATAAATTAGAGCAATTAATAATAAAACAAAGAGGCCTCAAATTAGTGCTTATTTTGGATTTAATAACTTATTGAAGCACATTCCATAAGCACTTTTATCATAGGCAAAAATAAAATAAAAAAACAGAAGGGGGTGCAAACATCAATAAAAACAGAAAGGTGGTGCAAACAGCAACTCTGGGCCCAAGCCCAGCTGGAGGGCGTGGCCCAGAGGGGGGTGTGTGAAGCAAAATGTAAAAATCAGATCAGAGCCGTCTGATTAATCAAACAGCTCTGATTTGATCACAGGAAGATGGAATCAGAAGCGTTGGATTAAGATCAGATGGCCAAAGGCGCGCAGGTGCACGATAAGGCCGTGCACCTGCGCGCACAGGATTACTTTTTGGTGTAAAAGGGAAAAAACCCTAAAAAAACATAACTCCATCTTCTTCTTTCTTCTCTCACCGCCGGCCAAACCTTCTCTTCTCTTCTCTCTTCGGATTTTTTCTCAAAACCTCACCTCTCAATTATTTCAAAAAACTTCCAACATCAAAACTCACCAAAATCAAAACCTACACCCAAATATGAACTCAAAAAACTTGAAATCTACACAAACAATCCAGATCGAGGGAAAGAAAAAAACGAAAAAAAGTTCACCCTTTTGTTTTCTTAGTCTGATTCGTACTCTTCTCCTCCTTCTCTTTTCGTTCTTGATTTCGGTTCTTGCTTATGGGTTTAAGGATGATGATGTATTTTGGTTCTGTTTTGATTTCGAATGGATTTTGGTTATGGATTCGGTGAAGGTTTGGTCTGTTTGTGAGTTTTGATTTGGGTTCGTAATCTGGATTTTGAGTTGGTTTGAGGTGGTTTGTGATTTGGTGAAATTTGATGATGATGATTGATTTTGATTTTCTGGGTTTGATGAAGATTTGGTTCTGTTTTGAGGGTTTATGAATGGTTTGATTTGTGGTTTTGATTTTGATTATTTTTGGTTATGGGTTTAATGATTGTGATGATGATGAATGATGGTTAGCGATTTGAGTTGGTTCTGATATTTTTTTGTTATTTTTTCTGTTTTGGGTGACTGGTTTGATTCAGAGAAAATAAATTTGGGAATTTTTCTCTGTTTTGTTGCTATCTTAGGTGTATATTTGGGTGACTGTTTTGTACTTAGGTGTATATTTTTTTGTTATGTTTTCTGTTTTGGGTGACTGTTTTGTACTTAGGTGTATATTTGTTAATCAAACTTATCTTGTATAAGATTCAAAGTCTCTTGCTTTTGTTCTTGAGCAAATTTGTAAAAGTCTCTTGCTTGTGTGCTTGAGCAATTTGTGAAGTCTCTTGCTTGTGTGCTTGGCAAATTGTGTAATCTTCAGTGATTATAGTGAACTCTCTTGTTAAAGAACAAGGGGACTGAAGTACTCTCAAGTTGTGAGGGGAACCAACATAAAAACTCTGTGTGTTTCTCTCTCTCTCTCTCTCTCTCTCTCTCTCTCTCTCTCTCTCTCTCTCTCTCTCTCTCTCTCTCTCTCTCTCTCTCTCACTCATTCTCAATCTTGCTTCTGATTATATTGTATCTTTGAGTTATCCGCTGCCAAAATTGACTCTGATAGATTTGTTAATCTTGAAGAAATTTTAAAACCTCAAAACACTATTCAACCCCCCTTCTTGTGTTTTTCACACCTTCAATTGGTATCAGAGCTCCTATGTTGGAACAAGAAAGGTTTCCCAAACAAACCCTATGAACCTAATGAGGTTTTGATGATAACAAAGTATTATTGCTAAGATGGAGAACACTAATAGTTTACTTGAAGTGTGCAGATAGAAAGAAGATATAATCTGAGTAAGTCAAGAACCGAATATAAGCATCCGAATGACTCAGAAGGTCTGCGTTCACCAAGAAGCGCTTTACAACCTTTCAGAGGACAAAGACTCTCAGAAGCCAGAAGTTCCTATCAGAAGCCATATTGTATGCACTCGGAAGCTACGACGATATTAACATCAACAATTCTGATAAGGCCACGTCTCAAGATATTCCCGTTACGCTTAAAGATATGACGAGATGACCAATGCAAAGGCAAATTCATGTCGTCTAAATCAGTCAAAAAGGGAGTTGAAGACAACGGTACAATATTATCTCTTCTGTGCAAGCATCTACTTTTGAGGAACAAAGGAGCAGACGCTGTTTGCCTATTTTGGGAAAAAGACAAGAATAACTTTCCAGGCAAACTACTATACTTTCAACGGTCACATTTCAAACGACTCTATTCAATCCGTCTATAAATTGAAGACCTCTTTGAATGGAAAAAGTGTCGTTGTAAAGAACAAACCAGTGCATAAACGAAAAAAAGATAGAAGATTTCGTTAAACACAAAAGCTCCTATCAACTGCACAAAGAAGTGTTCTCACCAAGAGCTTAAAAGAAGATATCTGCACAAGACTACAACTCTGAATTGTTTGAATTCCAAAATCAAGACTCTGAAGTTTTGATTACATTTGTAATAGAGTTTAGTCATTAGGTGTAAATTAAGCTAGTCTCTTGCTTGTGTGCTTGAACAAATTGGAAGTCTCTTGCTTGTGTGCTTGAGCAAATTGGAAGTCTCTTGCTTGTGTGTTTGAGCATTGTGAAGTCTCCTGCTGTGTGATCTGGAGCATTTGGAAATCTCTTGCTTGTGTGCTTGAGCAATTGTGTAATCTTGTGTGATTATAGTGAACTCTCTTGTAAGTACAAGGGGACTGGAGTACTCTTGTTTTGTGAGGGGAACCAGTATAAATTCTGTGTGTTCATCTCTTCCTTACTCTCTCTGATTTACTGATTGTTGTTTTGACTCCTCCGCTGCAAAATAGACTCTGATAGATTCTTGAATCTAGAAGAATTTTTAAATTTTCAAAACACAATTCAACCCCCTTTCTTGTGACACAACAAAGATCCTGAAAAACACCATGTATTGAAAAACACCATTACCCAGTGAAGATTTTGTGAACCTTAATTGGTGGAAACAAAAGATTTTTGGTGATTCAGAAGAAGGAGAAGAAAGCAAGCAAAAGGAAACAACTTCCGTTCAAGAAGAAATCACAACCAGCGCAAACAACGATGAAATCAACAAGTGTGATCAACAACTCAAAGTTGATTCCTTGATTCAATAATATGAGTTATTCATCATGGAAGAAGATGAAGACATTGAGACTATGTTCATAAGATTTAAAAATCTTATTGATGAACTCAAGACTATACATAGAACCTATAGCGAGACTGATCTGATATTGAAAATTCTAAGAAGTTTACCTTATGAATGGGAACATCTGACAACCAGAATTGAGGAGAATGAAGATATTGACAAAATATGTCTTGAATTACTGATAAGCCATCTTAAAAGCCATGAGGTGGTCTTGAAATCTAAGAGTGTGTTTGGATCGGAGAATGTTTTAAGTTAATGTAATGTTTTGAGGGAATTCAAATGATTTGAGGTAAATTCCATTGTTTGGATGATAATTTGAAGAATTTCCAAAATGATGGAATTTTATGAAGTATTTTGTTCAAGCCAAATTTATGGAATTTCAAATGACACCTAAAAGCAAGGAATTTCAAATTCCTTCCTCTCTATAAACTTTAGAAAATTACAAATTGATTGAAAAACCTAAAATTAGCCGAAAAATGTAAAATCGACCTTAAACACGACCTAAATCCCAAAATGGGTTAAAATACCTAAAATCGGCAATAAACCCTAAAATCGGCCGAAAAACTTAAAATTTGCTTAAAACCAAAAAATCGACCTTAAACTCGACCAAAACCCAAAAATCGGCCAAAAACCCAAAAATCAGCTAAAAATTCTAAAATCGACCGAAAACCCAAAAATCAACCCTAAATCTTACCAGAACCCAAAATCAAGGGAATTCAAGTGAATCAATTGAATTGCCTAGTATTTAAAATCCCTTGAATTTCTAGAATTCCCCATCCATACACACTCTAAAAGTGATAAGAAAGTCAATCTTGTCAAAGAAGGAAAATGTAATTCAGAAGATCAAAGTTATGAATCTGTAGAAACTTAATGCTCTATATGGGAGGAGCTGAATCAATTTTCTAGTGGAGAATCTGAATAAGAGGAAAACTATGCACTAATGGCCAATGAAGACTATTCTGATTCTGGAGATGAGTTAGAACTAGAGTCAGAAGAACTTGGACAGGTAATCAATTATTTATCCATAAATCAACTTTGTGGAGTATGTGTCAGAATTTTGTCTAAATTGTTTACAACTTCACAAAAGTATAAGAAATTGGAAGATGATTTTAATTTGCTCAGTGAACAATCAAAAAGGCTTGCAGCTTTGTATAAAGACTTTTAAGCAAAATTAGGGATTGTGAAAAACATTGTGCTGATTGCTATGAATCCCACAAAGAACATGAAAATGCTTCTAAAGGGATTTGTAACAAGTACACTGAGCAAAGAAAAATATCTTTCAAACTTCCTCATCTCTATTCTACCTTCACGCTAGAAAGAACCAATATAATTGCAACACCCTCTGAGAGAAATCATGATTCCAGAGGTTTAGGTTGGAAAGAGTCAGAGTCTAAGTTTGAAAAATCAAAGAATCTGAATCTTTCAGGACCTTCTACTTCTGAGATTATGAAGCAAAACGGTCTTAGAAATAAGACTCAATCTTCTTATGATTCTAATGCTAGCCATAAGGACCTTGAAGACTCAGAGGGTATACAAGAGACATAAGGCTCTAAAACTAACCAGAGAGGACCCATCAGAAAATGGGTATCAAAAGATAAGTCTGTGTTTATTTTAGGTCACCCAAAAAGAGACAAGGAAATTCCCAGCTCATGGATACATATGATGTATTCTAGCTATTAGTGGCTCTAACACGAAAGAGGAAACATTTTCAGTAATTTTTACTTTTAACAGTTGACCTCTTGCGTGTTAGTTACTAAATTTATTATTCATCACATGTATTGAAGCTAATTGGGTAAAAACTGCAGTTTATGAAGAAACATGTGAATTCCAAAGGTTAAAATTATTTTTCCCTATCTTTTTATTAAACCTTTCACTAGTTTTCTTTAAATAGTCACATCATACACGATCACACAATTTTCACACTCTCACTACCCACACTTTTCCTTTGTAAACTTTAGAAACCCTCAAAACTCAATCTTCTCGTCTCAATCAAGTTCAAATCTATCAATCTTCATCATCGATAAGAAATGGCATCATCATCATCATCATCCAGTCAATCGAAGAAGATATCGTCTATTGCAGTTGGTGAAAGAATTCCTGGAGGATTTCAAAACACTGTTCACTTAAGTGAAAACAGGCTAAAACTTCTGGTTGAACAAGTCATTGACTTCAGGGAACTTAAGTGTAATGGTCAGGATTGGCGATAAAATTACTGGAACTCATTGGAAATGAGAAGGTTCTTTGACATAATAAACGGTCCAACCTATCCCAATTTGGTAAAGAATTTCTGGATGCGAGCATATGTTTATGACAGAGTTGCTGCAGAAGAAGAAGAACAATTAATAGTAGAGAGGAATCCTGATCTGAATGGGAAATCTAGAAGTGAAATGGGTCTGAAAGATTTCACCACTACTGAGATTAAGTCAAATATTGTCGGTCTGGATATTGCAGTCAAAGTTGATCACATCGTGCAGATATGTCAGTTTAATCCAAATGGTAAGAAGCTGAGGGAGTTTCCAGAAAACTTTGAGTTCAATAAAAGTTTTAGAACTTTGATGGTTAATAAGGATAGGAACAGACTAAATGCTGTTGGAAGAACACATTTAGAAATCGTTCGGGCTGCTATTGTTCCCACTGAGAAGTACTCAGAAAATCTGTCTTGGGAACATAAAATATTTCTCTACTTCGCCATGAAGAACATGTTGGTAAATGTTGGTGAAATTATTTTTGATGATATCTGCAAAAATGTAGTAGAAACTGTAAGAGACAAAATGACATATATTAGACATCTAAGACTACTCTCAAAGTTGTTCTATCAATTTGGAATTGTTGAAGGTTTAGCTCAAACTATTCCTACTTTGGTACAAGTAACTTATCCTCCAACAAAGTTATGCTCAAACTTTCTTGAAAGATGTGGATTTATCAAGTGTATGGACAGACCTGCAGAACCTATGTTTCTCACTAGAGAGAATCCAAAGAGACTTGAAGGAATCTCTCGGATGCCAGAAAAGATGATGGAATCTATTTTCTTAAAATTCAAGGAAGTTCTGAATGATAAAAGAGAAGCATCAACTAGGCTCTCAAAGAAGCAAACAAGGGAAACTGCTTCTGATAGTCAATGTGATGCAAAGAAGTTGAACCTAACTAAGGTTAAGGAAGTAAATCTTCAAGACAAGGACAAGCCTGATGAGAACAAAGAAGTTAAGTCTCAAGAAGAGATCAAGACCATTGATGAAGACGGAGAGCATCAAGAGGACGAGCAATCAAAAGGAAAGGTAATCTCTGCTTCTGATAAGAATAATTGTTCTAGATCATGTGTTTTTCATTCTGCAACTCTATTTTCTCCAACATCCTCCTCATCAAAATCTTTTGACCAACACACACCCAATGCTGAGAACATTCCCCAAATGATGTTCTTAGAATCCAATGCATCTAGAAACCTAAACTTCCTAGATGAAATCTCTATCCTTTCACAGTTCCAAAATCCATTTGCAACCCAACAACAAGACCTTTCCATCCCAGAAAATCCTTTAACATCTCATCAGCAAGAACCCTGAATCTCAGAAAACATTTTAACCCCTCATCAAAAAACATCTCAGATAGCCAACCAAGAAGCCTCCACCTTTGAGATGCCACAAACCCAACCACCTCTTATTTCAACAAACCAATCCGTTCAAACATATTCTAACAACACTCCTTATAACACCCTCAAATTCCCATTGATTTTATTTATAAAAGTTAATTGATTTATTCACAAAAAGATGTTACTAACCTTCAATGGGACTAATTAATAAGCATTTAAAGAAAACACAGCGGAAAATGAACTTATAAATTTTCATCTGAATTCCAATAATTCTAAAAATAATAAAATACTGAACAAATAACATGGACCAATTCCTTTTTTCAAAAGAAACTTTTAGCGAAAAGTAAATATAGTTTTTCCCCGACAACTTCCTAACAGAGCGACTCCATTATTGAAATTGGAAAAGAAAGGCAGCTCCTAACGCCACCTCCGGACTCTCAACTAAGCGTCACTGGTTACCTGAAAATCTACGGGTGTGACCGTAGGGCCAAGCCAGAAGAGGGTAAGTAAAAACATCACTTAAATAACAGATTCATCCACAATGTAAGCCGACCATATAGGGGATAATAAGCACGGTAGCATTCTTTGGAACGACCGAACACCAAAGCAAACACAATTCCTAAATTAGACACATAAACATACGCAACTCATCCAATTCAACAATACACTCAAAACCAAAATAACTTTAACTTCTCATTGCTACATCATTGCTACTCATTACTACTCATTGCTACATCATTATAATAATATAGTATATTAATATATGATTCAACATCATTACTACTCATTTTGCTACTCATTGCTACTCATTGTAATAATATAATAATATATAATTCAACATCATTAATAATAATATACTCCAACATCATTACTCAACAACTATAAACAACACCGACAACACGACAAACAGTGACTCAAAGGCCACCATAGCAACACGACAAACGGCAACACAAATAATCAACGGCTTAATATCAACATTGATGAACACGGTTTATTATCAACACCAATTTATAGTTTAACTAAATTGAATTAGAGTGCTAACCCCTCTGTACATCAACTGAATCCATACTATCAGCCCCCAACACAGTCGTTTAGAAAATTATTCTAAAATTAAATCCTTGAACACAATTAACTCATATCAACAAGTCCAATTATACTATACTTTTAATTTAACTCAACCTACACCAATTTATTAAGTATCCTACAAGTCTGACAATAGGCTTTCTATAGTATAATTTTCTTATTTAGAGATATTATTGATAAATAATATAAGCCTAATTCAATAAGACTTAAACAAGTACTGCACGTTTCCATTAACAAGCAAATCTCAGTCATGCCTACTAATGTCTCTCAATTCATCTCATGGCCAAATACCCGCCACTATTAGCACATAAATTTTCTTTATTCACAAGCCACACACACAATTAGCAACATCATTACTCAGAAAAACACAAACCGAAACACAGGTTCAAATTAAAAAAAATAAGCGATGTTAAACAATAACAACACAGATAGCAAAACAAAAAGAAAATGACCATGTTCATGCTATACACATTCAGAATCTTAAATGAGTTGGACAAATCCCTTACCTTAGATTCCTTTGCTATGCCTTTGCTCCTTAGGTTTTAGAACCCTAATTTTCTCTCCAACTCTTACTCTCTATTTATATAAAATAATGTATCTATTTTAATTCCTAATCTCTCTCACAATTAGTTTAAGATATTATAAAAAAATTCTGATTTGTTTTATTTTTAAAATTTCAAACATATCTAATTCTATTTTATTTCTCATAGTAATCTACTAATTCTCTAATCTTTATCTTTCTTATTTCGATTAAATATCTCCACTATTCTCTACTTATACCCCATTATTATTTGGTTCGACCTATATTTCTACCGAAAAAAAAATTAAATACTAACAAAAAAATATTTCTAAATTTCGGGGCGTTACAACTCTCCCCCCCTTTATGAATTTTCGTCCTCGAAAATTGTCTAAGATTCGGCACTAGTTAAGTCACATTACTAAACAAACGTTCACTAACTAACATCACCTACACTATTCTCAAGCATAAACGGAAGTAAAGTCACATATTAACATAACAAAATAGCAATTCAAAATATTCAACATTTCCAATAATTCAAATAAAATATATAGGGGCTACAAACCTGAAAAACATTTCAAGATATTCATCATGCATTTTGCAAAAGTAAAGTAGTGGCTAATGTGCAAGTGTAACTATAAATTTAAAATTAGCACATAAAAAAAAAACACACAAACAATTAGTTAAACGCGACCGACACACAACAACAGATGACACTGGCTAGGCATCGACAATGTTCGCACATTATCATCTACAATGACAAGACACTACGACTCTTGGTCCTATAGACCGACCTGATCTAATACCAATTTATAACACCCTCAAATTCCCATTGATTTTATTTATAAAAGTTAATTGATTTATACACAAAAAGATGTTACTAACCTTCAACGGGACTAATTAATAAGCATTTAAAGAAAACACAGCGGAAAATGAACTTATAAATTTTCATCTGAATTCCAATAATTCTAATAATAATAAAATACTGAACAAATAACATGGACCAATTCCTTTTTTCAAAAGAAACTTTTAGCGAAAAGTAAATATAGTTTTTCCCCGACAACTTCCTAACAAAGCGACTCCATTATTGAAATTGGAAAAGAAAGGCAGCTCCTAACGCCACCTCCGGACTCTCAACTAAGCGTCACTGGTTACCTGAAAATCTACGGGTGTGAACCGTAGGGCCAAGCCAGAAGAGGGTAAGTAACAACATCACTTAAATAACAGATTCATCCACAATGTAAGCCGACCATATAGGGGATAATAAGCACGGTAGCATTCTTTGGAACGACCGAACACCAAAGCAAACACAATTCCTAAATTAGACACATAAACATACGCAACTCATCCAATTCAACAATACACTCAAAACCAAAATAACTTTAACTTCTCATTGCTACATCATTGCTACTCATTGCTACATCATTATAATAATATAGTATATTAATATATGATTCAACATCATTACTACTCATTTTGCTACTCATTGCTACTCATTGTAATAATATAATAATATATAATTCAACATCATTAATAATAATATATTCCAACATCATTACTCAACAACTATAAACAACACCGGCAACACGACAAACAGTGACTCAAAGGCCACCATAGCAACACGACAAACGGCAACACAAATAATCAACGGCTTAATATCAACATTGATGAACACGGTTTATTATCAACACCAATTTATAGTTTAACTAAATTGAATTAGAGTGCTAACCCCTCTGTACATCAACTGAATCCATACTATCAGCCCCCAACACAGTCGTTTAGAAAATTATTCTAAAATTAAATCCTTGAACACAATTAACTCATATCAACAAGTCCAATTATACTATACTTTTAATTTAACTCAACCTACACCAATTTATTAAGTATCCTACAAGTCTGACAATAGGCTTTCTATAGTATAATTTTCTTATTTAGAGATATTATTGATAAATAATATAAGCCTAATTCAATAAGACTTAAACAAGTACTGCACGTTTCCATTAACAAGCAAATCTCAGTCATGCCTACTAATGTCTCTCAATTCATCTCATGGCCAAATACCCGCCACTATTAGCACATAAATTTTCTTTATTCACAAGCCACACACACAATTAGCAACATCATTACTCAGAAAAACACAAACCGAAACACAGGTTCAAATTAAAAAAAATAAGCGATGTTAAACAATAACAACACAGATAGCAAAACAAAAAGAAAATGACCATGTTCATGCTATACACATTCAGAATCTTAAATGAGTTGGACAAATCCCTTACCTTAGATTCCTTTGCTATGCCTTTGCTCCTTAGGTTTTAGAACCCTAATTTTCTCTCCAACTCTTACTCTCTATTTATATAAAATAATGTATCTATTTTAATTCCTAATCTCTCTCACAATTAGTTTAAGATATTATAAAAAAATTCTGATTTGTTTTATTTTTAAAATTTCAAACATATCTAATTCTATTTTATTTCTCATAGTAATCTACTAATTCTCTAATCTTTATCTTTCTTATTTCGATTAAATATCTCCACTATTCTCTACTTATACCCCATTATTATTTGGTTCGACCTATATTTCTACCGAAAAAAAAAATTAAATACTAACAAAAAAATATTTCTAAATTTCGGGGCGTTACAACTCTCCCCCCCTTTATGAATTTTCGTCCTCGAAAATTGTCTAAGATTCGGCACTAGTTAAGTCACATTACTAAACAAACGTTCACTAACTAACATCACCTACACTATTCTCAAGCATAAACGGAAGTAAAGTCACATATTAACATAACAAAATAGCAATTCAAAATATTCAACATTTCCAATAATTCAAATAAAATATATAGGGGCTACAAACCTGAAAAACATTTCAAGATATTCATCATGCATTTTGCAAAAGTAAAGTAGTGGCTAATGTGCAAGTGTAACTATAAATTTAAAATTAGCACATAAAAAAAAAACACACAAACAATTAGTTAAACGCGACCGACACACAACAACAGATGACACTGGCTAGGCATCGACAATGTTCGCACATTATCATCTACAATGACAAGACACTACGACTCTTGGTCCTATAGACCGACCTGATCTAATACCAATTTATAACACCCTCAAATTCCCATTGATTTTATTTATAAAAGTTAATTGATTTATACACAAAAAGATGTTACTAACCTTCAACGGGACTAATTAATAAGCATTTAAAGAAAACACAGCGGAAAATGAACTTATAAATTTTCATCTGAATTCCAATAATTCTAATAATAATAAAATACTGAACAAATAACATGGACCAATTCCTTTTTTCAAAAGAAACTTTTAGCGAAAAGTAAATATAGTTTTTCCCCGACAACTTCCTAACAAAGCGACTCCATTATTGAAATTGGAAAAGAAAGGCAGCTCCTAACGCCACCTCCGGACTCTCAACTAAGCGTCACTGGTTACCTGAAAATCTACGGGTGTGAACCGTAGGGCCAAGCCAGAAGAGGGTAAGTAACAACATCACTTAAATAACAGATTCATCCACAATGTAAGCCGACCATATAGGGGATAATAAGCACGGTAGCATTCTTTGGAACGACCGAACACCAAAGCAAACACAATTCCTAAATTAGACACATAAACATACGCAACTCATCCAATTCAACAATACACTCAAAACCAAAATAACTTTAACTTCTCATTGCTACTCATTGCTACATCATTATAATAATATAGTATATTAATATATGATTCAACATCATTACTACTCATTTTGCTACTCATTGCTACTCATTGTAATAATATAATAATATATAATTCAACATCATTAATAATAATATATTCCAACATCATTACTCAACAACTATAAACAACACCGGCAACACGACAAACAGTGACTCAAAGGCCACCATAGCAACACGACAAACGGCAACACAAATAATCAACGGCTTAATATCAACATTGATGAACACGGTTTATTATCAACACCAATTTATAGTTTAACTAAATTGAATTAGAGTGCTAACCCCTCTGTACATCAACTGAATCCATACTATCAGCCCCCAACACAGTCGTTTAGAAAATTATTCTAAAATTAAATCCTTGAACACAATTAACTCATATCAACAAGTCCAATTATACTATACTTTTAATTTAACTCAACCTACACCAATTTATTAAGTATCCTACAAGTCTGACAATAGGCTTTCTATAGTATAATTTTCTTATTTAGAGATATTATTGATAAATAATATAAGCCTAATTCAATAAGACTTAAACAAGTACTGCACGTTTCCATTAACAAGCAAATCTCAGTCATGCCTACTAATGTCTCTCAATTCATCTCATGGCCAAATACCCGCCACTATTAGCACATAAATTTTCTTTATTCACAAGCCACACACACAATTAGCAACATCATTACTCAGAAAAACACAAACCGAAACACAGGTTCAAATTAAAAAAAATAAGCGATGTTAAACAATAACAACACAGATAGCAAAACAAAAAGAAAATGACCATGTTCATGCTATACACATTCAGAATCTTAAATGAGTTGGACAAATCCCTTACCTTAGATTCCTTTGCTATGCCTTTGCTCCTTAGGTTTTAGAACCCTAATTTTCTCTCCAACTCTTACTCTCTATTTATATAAAATAATGTATCTATTTTAATTCCTAATCTCTCTCACAATTAGTTTAAGATATTATAAAAAAATTCTGATTTGTTTTATTTTTAAAATTTCAAACATATCTAATTCTATTTTATTTCTCATAGTAATCTACTAATTCTCTAATCTTTATCTTTCTTATTTCGATTAAATATCTCCACTATTCTCTACTCATACCCCATTATTATTTGGTTCGACCTATATTTCTACCGAAAAAAAAATTAAATACTAACAAAAAAATATTTCTAAATTTCGGGGCGTTACAACTCTCCCCCCCTTTATGAATTTTCGTCCTCGAAAATTGTCTAAGATTCGGCACTAGTTAAGTCACATTACTAAACAAACGTTCACTAACTAACATCACCTACACTATTCTCAAGCATAAACGGAAGTAAAGTCACATATTAACATAACAAAATAGCAATTCAAAATATTCAACATTTCCAATAATTCAAATAAAATATATAGGGGCTACAAACCTGAAAAACATTTCAAGATATTCATCATGCATTTTGCAAAAGTAAAGTAGTGGCTAATGTGCAAGTGTAACTATAAATTTAAAATTAGCACATAAAAAAAAAACACACAAACAATTAGTTAAACGCGACCGACACACAACAACAGATGACACTGGCTAGGCATCGACAATGTTCGCACATTATCATCTACAATGACAAGACACTACGACTCTTGGTCCTATAGACCGACCTGATCTAATACCAATTTATAACACCCTCAAATTCCCATTGATTTTATTTATAAAAGTTAATTGATTTATACACAAAAAGATGTTACTAACCTTCAACGGGACTAATTAATAAGCATTTAAAGAAAACACAGCGGAAAATGAACTTATAAATTTTCATCTGAATTCCAATAATTCTAATAATAATAAAATACTGAACAAATAACATGGACCAATTCCTTTTTTCAAAAGAAACTTTTAGCGAAAAGTAAATATAGTTTTTCCCCGACAACTTCCTAACAAAGCGACTCCATTATTGAAATTGGAAAAGAAAGGCAGCTCCTAACGCCACCTCCGGACTCTCAACTAAGCGTCACTGGTTACCTGAAAATCTACGGGTGTGAACCGTAGGGCCAAGCCAGAAGAGGGTAAGTAACAACATCACTTAAATAACAGATTCATCCACAATGTAAGCCGACCATATAGGGGATAATAAGCACGGTAGCATTCTTTGGAACGACCGAACACCAAAGCAAACACAATTCCTAAATTAGACACATAAACATACGCAACTCATCCAATTCAACAATACACTCAAAACCAAAATAACTTTAACTTCTCATTGCTACTCATTGCTACATCATTATAATAATATAGTATATTAATATATGATTCAACATCATTACTACTCATTTTGCTACTCATTGCTACTCATTGTAATAATATAATAATATATAATTCAACATCATTAATAATAATATATTCCAACATCATTACTCAACAACTATAAACAACACCGACAACACGACAAACAGTGACTCAAAGGCCACCATAGCAACACGACAAACGGCAACACAAATAATCAACGGCTTAATATCAACATTGATGAACACGGTTTATTATCAACACCAATTTATAGTTTAACTAAATTGAATTAGAGTGCTAACCCCTCTGTACATCAACTGAATCCATACTATCAGCCCCCAACATAGTCGTTTAGAAAATTATTCTAAAATTAAATCCTTGAACACAATTAACTCATATCAACAAGTCCAATTATACTATACTTTTAATTTAACTCAACCTACACCAATTTATTAAGTATCCTACAAGTCTGACAATAGGCTTTCTATAGTATAATTTTCTTATTTAGAGATATTATTGATAAATAATATAAGCCTAATTCAATAAGACTTAAACAAGTACTGCACGTTTCCATTAACAAGCAAATCTCAGTCATGCCTACTAATGTCTCTCAATTCATCTCATGGCCAAATACACGCCACTATTAGCACATAAATTTTCTTTATTCACAAGCCACACACACAATTAGCAACATCATTACTCAGAAAAACACAAACCGAAACACAGGTTCAAATTAAAAAAAATAAGCGATGTTAAACAATAACAACACAGATAGCAAAACAAAAAGAAAATGACCATGTTCATGCTATACACATTCAGAATCTTAAATGAGTTGGACAAATCCCTTACCTTAGTTTCCTTTGCTATGCCTTTACTCCTTAGGTTTTAGAACCCTAATTTTCTCTCCAACTCTTACTCTCTATTTATATAAAATAATGTATCTATTTTAATTCCTAATCTCTCTCACAATTAGTTTAAGATATTATAAAAAAATTCTGATTTGTTTTATTTTTAAAATTTCAAACATATCTAATTCTATTTTATTTCTCATAGTAATCTACTATTTCTCTAATCTTTATCTTTCTTATTTCGATTAAATATATCCACTATTCTCTACTCATACCCCATTATTATTTGGTTCGACCTATATTTCTACAGAAAAAAAAATTAAATACTAACAAAAAAATATTTCTAAATTTCGGGGCGTTACACTCCTCCTATCATTACGGATTACATAGAATCTGATAGTAAAATCCTTAACCTTTCAGGACTTAATCTACCCTTTCCAGTACCTCTTTATCCTCTTATTGTTGAATTCTTTCAACATAAATTTGAAACATCTGAAGGTGCGTGGAGAAAACACAAGAAGGGGGGGGGGGTTGAATTGTGTTTTGGATATTCACACAATTAACTTATGGCGTTATGAATGATGAAGGAGTAAATGAGAGAAGAACACACAACAATTTATACTGGTTCCCCTCACAAATTGAGAGTACTCCAGTCCCCTTGTTTCCAGGAGAGTTTCACTATAATCACAAGGATTACAATAGTTGCTCAAGCACACAAGCTCAAGACTTCCTGCTCTTAGTCACACAAGACATAGAGACTTCCTTGCTCTGATCACACAAGATCAAAGACTTCCTTGCTCAAGCACACAAGCTTGAGACTTCCTGCTCTAAGTCACACAAGACAGAGAGACTTCCTTGCTCTGATCACACAAGATCAGAGGCTTCCTTGCTCAAGCACTCAGGCTCAAGACTTCATTGCTCTAATCACTAAGATTGAGACTTACGTGCTTTTACACTAAGCAGAAGACTTTCTTGCTTCTACACTAAGCAGAAGACTTACTACTAACTTATGAGCTTGAAACTTATTACAAACATAATAACTTCAGAGGCTCTAAGCTAGTTTCTATGCTCACTTCATTTGAGAGATATTATCTATTACAATGAAAATTCTCACTTTCTTCTGAGAGATTTTATCTAATGGTGAGCGCTAGTCATCAATTCTTTCTTTGGCATATTTATATGAGTTGAGAAAGACATTGAGACGTTGGAGAAATTCCCGTTGTAAGTTGGACAGCTGTAGACTTTGAAGATCCGTTGAGTAAAGCCACGTCTTCCTTTGCAGAGAAGCTTCACCTTTGTTGTCTGTCCAATAGTACAGTTATAAGGTACAACTAGCTCCTAGAGAGAGGGATCACATCCTTTGTGACCGTTGCAATTTAGTTGACCTTAGAACAAGTCATCAGGCTTGATAAGTTGTAGTTGATGTAGCCCTCTGATGACTGGGAATTCCTTTGCTTCTGATGAACCTTTGATAACTTGGAGTCTGATTGGTCTTTGAATGGTTGGCCTCTGATAGTCCTTCGCAATTCAGCTTCTGAACGTCTTCATCCTCTGAATGACTCGTGACTAGTAGACAGCCTCTGAACTCTTGTAGGCCTCTGAAAATCCTTGAGCTTCTAAACTCCTCTGAGTTCCTGAACAGCTTCAGACGTTCTGATCTACTTTGAGCTTCTGAACTTTGTATAGCTTCTGACCACGTTGTAGCATCTGAACTCTTTCAGAGTCTAATTATTCAGACTTCCATTGGTTTCATCAGAGTTTAAATTAAGTGTGCTCTTGATTAAACGTTGAATTCTCCTGCACTTACTTTAAACATTAGTACCATCAATTGTCCATTTAATACTTTGTTATCATCAAAACTTAAGGGTGTGTATTAACACATATTTTGTTCCAACAATCTCCCCCTTTTTGATGATGACAAACACAAGTATTAAATACAATTGTTGTTGATAAAAATCAGCTATGTTGACATTAGGCTTCTGAGTTTTGCAAGCTCCCCCTAAGTCTGATAACCCATAGGGTTAGGTTTGTAAGCTCCCCCTATTTTGTATCCATAGTTAATTTTAATCAGTTTCAGAAATACTTTATTATATGACTTAAATTATTCATATTTCACTATGTAAAGAACAAGGTTTGCAAGCTTCTTCTTTCCATAGTGTGATAATCTTTGAGTAAAGTTGCACCCTTACTCTGGAACTAACTATGAATAATAAACTTCAATTAATAAATGCATTCTCCTTGAAATTAAGCCCTTAATGCAGATGCAAGATGAAGCAATATTTAAATTGAATGACAAAATAGGATCAGAGGCGCTTAGAGACTTCTACATACACACTTGGTTCTGATGGTTATCATTAACAGCTTTAGAGTTCAAAATATTTTCAAACAGTTCAGAGCTTTAAAAAAAAAATTCATAGAAAATAGCTCAGAGTCTGAACAAAAAATTTGAAAACAGTTCAGAGCTCTTTAGTACAATATTTTGAAATCCTCAAAGATCAGATTGTCATAACAAATCATGTACCTCATGCTACTATTTTGACCACTCTCCTACGTTCTCTCTCTGAAGCACTACAAGGCCCTAAAAAGCCAAGTAATTTCGCTTCTTCCAACAATTGATTTACCAATATTCTTTCTCCCCCTTTTGTCATTATCAAAAAGGTAATATAAGTAATTAATAGAAATTCAACTTTCAATGTCGTCAAATCAGGAGTCATTTTACTCACACAGAATAATCTTAGGTTATTGATAGATCTCTTGAGAGAAAAAATGAAACGCTCAGAGAAGAAGAAAGTAGTTTCAGTGAGAGTCAGTCAAGATAGGAGAAAACACAAAGAAGAGACATCAAGAAGGGCAAAGCCAAAGCTTGAGATTCCGCTTACTTCAGAGTCTGAACAAGCAGATTCTCATACAGAGTCTGAAGAATGGGACTCTGACTGGTTGGAGTATTTGAGAACAAATTTTCCTGAAGAAGACCAAGCTGATGATCAAATCTTAGATGAACTAAAATCTTCTCCTAAGGAAGAGTCAGTTGACTCATATTCCCCAAGAGAGGTGCCATCCAAGCTGGGTCACCCAATTCCACCATCTAAGGATACCAGTTGATCATCTTTAGAAATTTATGTAACAAATACAAAAAAAATTATTTCTTTGGCTTGTTGTAAATTGATGTTTTTATTGTGTATACTCTCTTGCTTTCCAGTTCCAATCCTTAAGATTAACCAATTATTGTGCAACAATACTTAATTAAATACACTTGGATTAACATAACATGAATAAATATTTCAGAGTAGCACAAGGAAATCACAGAAACATACAAAAATATGAACTTAATCTAACTATGTGCCTAACAAAATATTAATCAAGATATTTATTTTAAGCAAGTAGGGAGGGGGATCCTAGGGTGTTGACTGGGGTTGGCATTAACTACCTCCATCAGCCCTCCATACCTCTTCATTTCTGCCCTAAGGTCTTCAATTTCAGCCTCATACAGTGGATTTCTAATGTGCACTTGATTTGCTCCTAGATTATCCACAATAGGCTCATTCAGTCTTTCCTCAAGTGATGCTATCTCTTCCATTAGATTTTGCTTATCACTTGTTCTTACAGAAGAGGATCCAGGTTGATTCCTCTCTGTGTCCTTTTGAAACTGAATGACCTCTTCAGCCATTGTGTTCTTTCCCCTGTCACTTCTCCTCTGTTCTTCAATACAAGCCTCTTGGAGATTGTGCAGCTTCTTTACCAAATCCTCAGTTAAGCTTTCCCATTGAGCAATATGTTCAGATGAAGATATGTCAGAATGTCTTAGCTCAGGAAGGCCATGTAACCGTCTAATCAGGCTGTTGCATTCACCCAGGACCTCAGGAATTATGGAAATGGTTTGAGAAGGTTCAGGGTTTAAGGGAAAGGATTGTGTTTGTTGTAGATGTTGGACATGATCAGATTGATTAGATGAAATTAACTGCACATGAGTTAATTCATTGATCATTTCATCAACCTGATCGTTGGTTGGTAAGGTTGAGGTCTGATTTTATTCACTCTCAAGTTGAGATTCTGTTTGTTCAGAGAATGGTTGAGGTGTAATATGTGAAGGAACATGTTCAGGTGAGATGTATGGTTCAGGTTGTGGATGATCATGTTCTAGTTGAACTATCTCAGATGTTTCTGGATGAGAGATTTCTGAGATAATTTGGTTTGATGGAGAATTTGTTTGTGGGGGAAGTTCACCAGTTAAGTGTTGTTCAAGAGATTCTAGAGGTGATTCTGATGGGTGGTTTGAATTTGTGGGATGCTGGATATCTTGAGTTAATGCAACAGGTCCTTTAGGATCAGTTAAGGTACCTGAAGTAGCAATGGTAGAGCTCTCCACATTCTTATTTATCTTCAGCTGCTTAGAAATTTTCCTTTTCTAGATGTTCAGAGGCTCATTATCTTCATCTTCTGGAGCTGCCACATTTGTCTTTTCACTCTTCTCAGACTTAACCCTAGTTCTTACCAATCTTTTATTTTTCCCTTTTACCTCTTCTGGTTCAATTTCAAAGGGTTCACCTAGACTCTCCAATAACTTAATGTACTGATTAACAATACCTTTTGCAACAGGAGGTATGTTAATGTTGAATGTAGTTACCCATGAAGGTCCTAGGATAGACAGATGTTCTAGAGGCTTTGAATGTAACAGTGTCTGTCCAGACAGAAGGAGCATGTTGGACAAAGTACTCACTGATATAGCAGAGGCTCTCAATTCTCTTAGCAGATGATCTTGACCAGCCGCTTTGATCACATCAGTTACACCACATTGATAGAAAATCTCACTGAGAATTCTTGGATAGATGATGTGAACATTTGGCTTAGTCTGTCCTTGTATGGCGTTTACAGCTTTGCACATATGACAGAAGATGTACCTAGCCCAGTTAAGTTGATATCCTCTAGTGAGAAAATAGATAAAGTATCTATGGTCTTAGGAGAGTTGATCAGAGCTTCCACTCCTTGGGAAGATTGATCCTAATAGAATCCTGACTAGGAGCTTCTGAGTTGGCTTTAGATCACCACTCCTGTTACTCTCACAACTCTTCCCTTCCTCATAACATCTCCTTGTCATATCTTCTAGACAGCCAGTGCTTTTAGCCTCAGTAGCGTTGTAGGTATGAAATTTTCCCTCATTTGGAATGTATAACATCCTTGCCAAATTTGACTGGGTTAACACTACTTCAAAACCACAAACGACTGATCTGACTTCATCTTCTTTGACTTCTCTCAACCCTAATTTAGCAGGAGTTTTGTTCTTGTTTTCGGGTTTTGCATTCCTCAAATTAGTCAGTTCTTCAATGTAGTCTTCAACAGTAAAAACCTTGCTACTAAGCCAAAAATCCTTGACCAGTGTAGGATAGATTTGACCATTTAATACTCTCATGTATCTAAATCCTCCATTTTGATCATTGAAGAATTTTTCAATGTCGTACTGGTTTAATCTAAGGCTTTCAAAATCAACCGGTTGTTCCATAACCAAGTTGAAAGATTTTCCCTTCATCTTCAACGATTTTTCTTTGCTAAACAGTTCTGAGCAATTGACGATGTTGATAGGTAGATCATTTGGGAAGGAAAACTCTGTAGATGATACTGACGAGGTAGAGATTGCCATTACAGAAGTTAGGGTTTTTGGATTTTCTAAAATTAAAGAGAAAGAAGGTTTTTCAAAGGTTTAGAAACTAGAGTGTAGGTTGTGGAAGAGCAAAGAGTGCAAGTGTTCAGTGATTTTGATTAAAACAGTAAGACAAATTAAATCACACATAGAAAATAAATTAAAAGAAAAAGAACTAATCATTAACTGTTTTAAACCAATCAGAAGGTGTGTACGTGTTGTCTAATTAGCGCCAAAACGTTTTAGTAAAAAAAATACTTAAACGTTTCCAATTAATTTTGTATTCAGAGGCTTAACCGTCAGAGGTTGAAACGTTTCTCAGAGTCTGAGATTCTTCAGATGCTGAAACCTGAAGAACTTCAGAGGCTGAAAAACAAGTCTTTCAGGACACAAGAAAATATGTTCAGACAGGATTTTTCAAGGTTTTTAGTACTGAACACTGTGTATCCTAAGAAGACATTTTCAAACCTTTGAGAGTTATTCCTCTGAATAAGTCATTCAGGAGTTAAGCATACTTACCTTGCATTGAAGCTTTCTTGATTAGGTGTAGTCAGAGTCATAGCCAGAGCAATCACTCCACCACATTGAGTTGTTGTCATCTTCAAAGAAAGCTTCAAGTTCTTCATGCTCCCTCCTGCTCCTTATGTACTCCATCTTATCTTCTTCTCCATCTGACTCTTCAAGAATGTGCCTTCAATGCACAATTGCTCTTCTTTCATTCACAGTCACATGCATCCATGTGATTGGAAGGTTCAGAGTCTTAATTTCACCTGCAAACAAGTAAACAATTTTGTCTCTTGGTACCCACTTGTTTGAGGGTCCTAGACTGTTAGTTGCCAAATCTTCATCCATCATTTGTTTCATCTGAGTGCTATCAGATACAAATGTAGTGTAAAGATTTGGAAGTGAGAAGCTTCCATCAATAACTGATGAGCTTGGTTCCTCTAGTGTTTTACTACTAGAGTATCCAATCCCATTAGTATTGTTGGTCTTAAGGTTGCAAAGCATGGAAACAATTTTATTTTGATCAGCATTAATGTTACAGTACTCTTTGAGAACTTAGAGAGTGCTCAAGGGGTTTGTAACATATAGCAAAATCCTTCTCAAGGTCTTTGGTTTTGATAAAATCTTTTTGTTCAAGACCTTCAGAGAGATTTGCTTGCTTACTTAAATTCTCATAGTCTGCTGTAAGCTTTTTATACTTCTGCTGACTGTTAGAGAGTTTAAGTAAGATCTTATAAAGATGCTTGATCAATTTTGCTTTGGAAAGACGAGAATATACCTGATTTATTGTTCTCTGGATAATTTCTTTGCTCTCAGGTTCTGACTTTTCATCAGAACCTGAGTCTTCAGAGTCTGAGCCGTCTTCAGAACTTGATCCTTCAGCTCTTGGAGCTCTTTCAGACTCATCTTCAGAGAAGTTGTCTAGTACATCCCATGTTGTCATTCCTTTTGCCAGTCTTCCTCCATTCTCCTTGAAGTTGTACCATCTTTGAATTTTTCTTGAAAACTTTTCAAGATACTCTTCATCAGGTTCTTCAACAAGATCTTCATGCTCCATTGCTTGCTTTCCTTGCTGCTTCTGCTTCTTCAACGTTCAACTCTTGCATATCCTTCAGAGCCAATTCATGGACTCTGAGTAAATCAATCAATGATTCAGGACTCATTGAATTGATGTCTTCAGTTTCCTCTATAGTATGTGGAATTTCATTCCAATCCAGAGGCAAACTTCTCAGCAACTTGCTTACAAGCTCTTTGTTGCTGAGTTTTTTGTTGTGCTCTTCAAGCTTGCTTGTGATAGCTTGAAACCTTATGTTCATTTTCTCAATGCTCTCATTTTCCTCCATCCTAAACTCCTCATATTGATCTAACAAGCCATTTACTGTTGCCCACTGAATGCTTTCATTATCATCACTAATGAGGCAAAGAGTAGTAGCTGTAGAATCAATACTAGAAGTTTGATTAGCCCCTGATGTGGAAGGATTTTGATTGTTGCTCAGATCTTTATTTAAGCTCAGTTCATCTTCAAATTTCTTGCTAAGATCAGCAACTTGTTGATATAGCTTCTGCTTCCACTCATCCATGTTTTGAGCCATGGAGGTTTTCTCCTTTGGAACTTGACTGTCTCACGGTTAAGTGATTTACCAACAGAACCGGAGCTCTGATACCAATTGAAGGTGCGTGGAGAAAACACAAGAAGGGGGGTGTTGGGTTGAATTGTGTTTTGGATATTTAAAAACTTTCCAAGATATTTAAACCTTTTCAGAGTCTTTAAAGCACAGCGGATTATTCACACAATTAACTTATGGCGTTATGAATGATGAAGGAGTAAATGAGAGAGTGAGAGAGAGAAGAACACACAACAATTTATACTGGTTCCCCTCACAAATTGAGAGTACTCCAGTCCCCTTGTTTCCAAGAGAGTTTCACTATAATCACAAGGATTACAATAGTTGCTCAAGCACACAAGCTCAAGACTTCCTGCTCTTAGTCACACAAGACATAGAGACTTCCTTGCTCTGATCACACAAGATCAAAGACTTCCTTGCTCAAGCACACAAGCTTGAGACTTCCTGCTCTAAGTCACACAAGACAGAGAGACTTCCTTGCTCTGATCACACAAGATCAGAGGCTTCCTTGCTCAAGCACTCAGGCTCAAGACTTCATTGCTCTAATCACTAAGATTGAGACTTACGTGCTTCTACACTAAGCAGAAGACTTTCTTGCTTTTACACTAAGCAGAAGACTTACTACTAACTTATGAGCTTGAAACTTATTACAAACATAATAACTTCAGAGGCTCTAAGCTAGTTTCTATGCTCACTTCATTTGAGAGATATTATCTATTACAATGCAAATTCTCACTTTCTTCTGAGAGATTTTATCTAATGGTGAGTGCTAGTCATCAATTCTTTCTTTGGCATATTTATATGAGTTGAGAAAGACATTGAGACGTTGGAGAAATTCCCGTTGTAAGTTGGACAGCTGTAGACTTTGAAGATCCGTTGAGTAAAGCCACGTCTTCCTTTGCAGAGAAGCTTCACCTTTGCTGTCTGTCCAATAATACAGTTATAAGGTACAACTAGCTCCTAGAGAGAGGGATCACATCCTTTGTGACCGTTGCAATTTAGTTGACCTTAGAACAAGTCATCAGGCTTGATAAGTTGTAGTTGATGTAGCCCTCTGATGACTGGGAATTTCTTTGCTTCTGATGAACCTTTGATAACTTGGAGTCTGATTGGTCTTTGAATGGTTGGCCTCTGATAGTCCTTCGCAATTCAGCTTCTGAACGTCTGCATCCTCTGAATGACTCATGACTAGTAGACAACCTCTGAACTCTTGTAGGCCTCTGAACATCCTTGAGCTTCTAAACTCCTCTGAGTTCCTGAACAGCTTCAGACGTTCTGATCTACTTTGAGCTTCTGAACTTTGTATAGCTTCTGACCACGTTGTAGCATCTGAACTCTTTCAGAGTCTAATTATTCAGACTTCCATTGGTTTCATCAGAGTTTAAATTAAGTGTGCTCTTGATTAAACGTTGAATTCTCCTGCACTTAATTTAAACATTAGTACCATCAATTGTACATTTAATACTTTGTTATCATTAAAACTTAAGGGTGTGTATTAGCACATATTTTGTTCCAACAACATCATTTCAAAATTCATTAGAATTCTCTGAGGATTCTGAGTGTCTTGATCCTTCACAAGAAAAACTTGTTCATCCTCTACCTAAGTCCAATCTCTTTGAACTTCTACAACATAGACACATCTACAAAGCAAAAAGAGTCAAACTAATCCCACCCTGCATTGAACCCTATCACTTTATTCTCACACCTGACCCAAACCTTACCAAGTTGGAGAATGAAATTCACTATGATCTCAAGAACTTGTTCAAAAAACATGAAAGTTTCATGATCTTTCAATCTGACCTGGAAGCTAAAGCTAGAGAGATCAAAGCAAGATTCAATTATGCTCTGGATTGCTATCTAGATCACATCAAGGAAGATGTTATAAGAAAATCTCGGAAAGATTTTGCAACATTCATGCAGTGTATTGAAAGAGAAAACTTGCCAAGGTTGACTTATCCTACATCTTCAACCAATGAAAAACCTGGGATTATGGTTAATGCTGAAGTTCATCAAATGGTGATGAATTCAGATTTAGAGGAAGAAAAGGAAGCTGTTGTTCAAGAAACTGTCATGAATAAAAGGATCTATCAACAAAGGAATTAGCTGCTCAACAAGAAAGATCTCAACGTATGCCAGTTGACAATCAAGAAATTCTGACAAGGAGAATGGATCATCAAGATGAAAGATTGGACAGAATGAGTGCTAAGATTGATAGTTTTGAAGTCTCTCAAAAACAGATAATGGAAATGCTTGTCAAGCTCATCCATCATTCTGATTCACAATCTTAGGATTTCTATTTTACACTTTTTTGTCTAAGTTTATCTTTGAGGTGTACTAATATTTTTGGTTGATATAATTTAGCATGATGTTTTAATTCATTTTTTTGTGTGTTTTATTTTGGCTCAAAACTTTGTTTTAAAGAAGATAAATCTCAAAATCAAAGGAACACTAAGAAAAGAAAAACCTTTTATTACTGCAAAATTAAAAGAGTACATAATTGAAAACACTACAGCTACTTATGTAGATCCAGATACATGAAGAACTGCATACAAATATACAAAAAGAAAGTGTTCATACAATTCAAGAAACGTAATAGAAAATATCAGCACAAGACTTGAACTCAGACAACTACAACTCCAACATCAAAGCTTTGTGTTTTGATTATCTTTGTAAAAGAGTTAGTCTTAGGTGTATATTTGTTAATCAATCTTATCTTGTATAAGATTCAAAGACTCAAAATACAGTTTAACCCTCCCTTCTTGTGTTTTTCACACCTTCATTACGCACCTCGTCCACCACCTCATTTGCAATGAGAATACCATCGAGAATCTACCTATCCTTCACGAAAGCAGTCTGAGACTCAGAAATAACACTACCTATCACTAAACGCAACCTATTCGCTAATACCTTCACCAAAATTTTGGAGAGGCTTCCCACTATTGAGATGGGCCGGAAATCATTCAACCCTTGAAGGTTGTCTATCTTAGGAATCAAAGCGATGAAAGTGGAATTTAAACCCTTGGCCAGTTTGTGGTTCCGATGAAACTTCAAGATAAAGCGCATGACATTTCCTTGAAGCTTAGGCCTTTACCTCTGTTGCCGAGAAAAGTTTGGTTAAGCTACTACTCTCAAGCTGATTCAACCTTTTAAAGTGGAGATTGTCCACACCGTGCCTTTCCACATTAATGGCCTTGAAGTGAGATGCAAAATGTGAGACAACGGCCTCCCGAATTGGAGACACGCTTTCCAAAGTAATGCCATCAACCTTTATTGAAGAAATAACATTTCCCCGTCGGCGACCAGCCAAGACCGAGTGGAAAAGGAATGGAATGTTATGTTACAAAACCAAAAAACAAAAAAAAATTATGATATCTTTTTAGAAGTATTGAGTCATGGGTACTTTTCAGGACCAAAGTACGCTTTATATTACTTATAGTTTATCTACCTACAATATTTTTATGAGTCAATTTCTTAGCAGCTAGTCAACCTTCTCAAAAACTAACATAATGACTAAGTATCATTTGCCTATAAAAAATGACTGAAACCTCATTTGATTTAACATTTTAACCCCACAAGCCCTCCATGATTGGGTTAAAGCATGAATATTAATTATGAGGAATGTAATAAAATAAGTTGTATAGAGGAAATATCTTTCGGTGTTATTATTATAAGGTTAATATTTCATGTGTGTGAGAGGAACCTTGACACCCACCCACCAGCCTCATCAATGTTGGGGAGCATTAGGAAAAAGCTTGCAGGTTTTAAGACTTTATCAAGCAAAAGTTTGATTAATTAATTTTATATGTTTCATTACCATCAATGGCAGGAAGTAACCTGGAAAGCCAATAGAATCTGATTATTTTGGTATTAACACTTTTTGGTTAATTACTCAAATTACTTTAAGATTTCTCATTATCTTGTTGTACAAATTGTGAATGTTTAATAGATCATGTGACCATTAAATATTTTTAACTTGACCACCAAAGTGTGATTGTTGTTTAGATTACTCCTCTCACTCATGAGAAAGAGTGGTGTTCAAGTGATTTAGTTGAATTTTTTAAGAAAGACTTAGGGCCCTCTACTATTTTTTTATAATTAAAATAAGGTATCCATTCATTAATTAAATCGGTAGATTAAATCCAAAATTTATCTTTAATGATGAATCTGCGAACGAACCGTCGAGATTCAAGTTAAATGGCATAAAACAACATAATGTTTATACAAGTGACAAATTTAAAGTAAAAAGGTTATGCTAAATAGTACTTTCGGGGTACTTGTTAATCATATAAAAAAGGAAATATAAGACAAAATTAATGGTGATAAGGTAACTTTAGGGTTAACAACCATTTTGGTCCCTTAATGTGCAACTCGTTGTCATTCTAGTCCCTCAATGGGGAAAAACTATTACGTAGTTCCTGAATCGGCATACCGTTAGTCAGTTTAGTCTCTAACGTTAAATTTGGCCATTAACTCAATAAAAAAGTTCACCTGTCATTTTTTTGGACACACATCAGCTTGCTGAGTTGGCACGAGGGACCAACCTAAAACGCTAAACCATTATTTTGGCCCCTGAAGGTGCATCTCGTTGTCATTTTAGTCCCTGACTCGCATGAAAATACAAAATAGTCCATGACTCTTCAATCTGTTAGTCAAATTAATCTCTGACGTTAATTTACGACGTTAACTCACAAAAAGCTTGCAGGTTTTAAGACTTTATCAAGGAAAAGTTTGATTAACTAATTTTATATGTTTCATTACCATCAATGGCAGGAAGTAACCTGGAAAGCCAATTGAATCCGATTATTTTGGTATTAACACTTTGGTTAATTACTCTAATTATTTTAAGACTTCTCATTACCTTGTCGTAAAAATTGTCAACGTTTAATAGATCATGTGACCATTAAATATTTTTAACTTGAGAAAGAGTGGTGTTCAAGATATTGAATCTTTTAAAAAGGAATTAGGCCCTTTACTTTTAAAAAAAATAATTTAAAATAACATTCAATACTTAAATCGGTAGATTTTTTTTTGATAAAAACTTAAATCAGTAGATTAAATTCAAAATTTATGTGTAATGATGAATATGCGAACGAACGGTTAACATTCAAGTTAAATAGCATAAAACGACATAGTATTTACACAAGTGATAAAATTGAAGTTATTGCAATACTCAAGTTTCTTGATCTACAACGTTGATGCAGTCATAATTAGTTGAATTTGTTATAGGTTGAAGTCGATTATCAATCTAAATAGAACAAACACCATAATAAGACGAAAAAATCAACTAGTGCCATGCTAAGACAGGATAGTCAAACTACACTACACTCAAATAAGAAAAACATAAAAAAAAAAAAAAAAAAAAAGAAGTGTGAATGACACTTACTAAGATAAAAAGACGGGGGCAAAAAAATATGCAAACGAGATAGTATGGATAAAAAATTCCTAAAATAACCCCTCTTTGGGGTAGCCTTTGCTACTCCATTATGTTTAATTTGTTTAATTTTTTATATATACGAGAACTTCGACCTGTGCGGTGTATGGGTCTAATTATCCTTGATGACAATAGTAATTCTCTATTCTTAACAATACGGTATGGAGACTTCTTGGTTCATGATGCTATTGCTCTTGGTTTACATACAACTACATTAATTTTTTTTTTGGCATTTGTCTTCTGGTTCGCGGGGAAAGGGGCCTCGGTAATCCATAGTTCGACTGCGATGTTAGGAGAGCATTGTTCCCACCAGGAATCGAAATTGGGTTCACCCGAACGACCCGTCCTAGGGGGAGCTCATTAACCACTTGAGCTCAATGTCTTGGTTACAACTACATTAATCTTAGTAAAGGTGTTTTGGATGCGCGCGGTTCCAAGTTAATGCCGGATAAAAAAGATTTTGGTTATAGTTTCCCTTGCGATGGTCTGGGATGTGAAAAATAAGATATAAATTTTTTAACAGTAAAAAGTATATAAAAAAGTCGACTACTATTAAATATTAGTTCAACAATAAATTTGGATAAATGTTCATACAACAGAAAATATGGTGTATTTCGAAATACTTCTTTATAGGCTATATTAGAAGTTTTATTCGTATTTTCACTGTCTTCGTTGATAATCAATATTTTTAGTCATTCTCTATAAATAACTCTTGAAGTTGCAACATACGACTGACCATGTAAAAACACTCCCGACAGAAGATATATCCCAACATGCTTAAGAAATTATCCTTGACTCTTATTAATATAGTCATCACAAAAGAAAAATTAAAGGGATGCAAGTTTGATTTCTATGTTAGACAAATTTGTATTAGATTGAGATTTCAATGGATTTTAAAAGACTTTTTTATTATAAAAATGTCTTGTGGTATTCAATCAAGACTTTTACAAAAATTAAGTAAATCTTGTGGTATTTAATTAAGACAATTAAGATTTTTTTTTCAAGGCAATGAAATATGTTGGTATTCAATTGAGATTTCTTGTCATTTATAGAATGTTCGTTGGTATTCAAAAGTCTACCGATTTTGTATGGTGAGGATTGCCTCTACTTTATAAACTCTTATTCAGGCCATCTCGCAACCGATGTGGGACTTCTTAACACACCCCCTTGCGCCCAGCGCTATTGGGCTTGGAGTGCGGATATAAATGGTGGATGGCCTGGTCGGATACCCGTTAGCAGGCTGCCCAGCGGATCGTGGAGAGACTCTGATACCATGTCAAATAACCGATTATCCCAAAAGCTTAAGTTATTAGGAAAGACTACATCAATGATTTTATATTATTTCTAACACGCCCCCTCACGCAAGAGCCCACTTAGGCTTGAAGCGTGGATAATGCATAAGCCCACCTACCATATGCTTAAATTCCATTTTTTTAATTAGAAAGTGAGGGAAGCGGGGATCGAACTCTAGACCACTTAGTTATAGAGGCTCTATACCATGTCAAATAATCGATTATCCCAAAAGCTTAAGTTGTTAGAAAATGCTACATCAATGGTTTTATATTATTTCTAACACTATATTCTCTTAGCGTTCATCTATGTGGTAGACTTTTATGAGGATATGTGTTTGGAGTTGGACCCAGTCCGAAACATGAAAAAATCGGCAGTTTATAATATCCGTAAATATATAAATTAGGGGAAGTAATGGAATATTTGTCAAATAATCTTCTAAAAAATTGTCTATATTAATTAAATTCTATCTATGTTAATGACTTGTTATTTCGTTGTAAAAAAATGATTTTTTTTAATTTAAACCGTTACTTGGACTTATTGGAAAACGGTAATTTGGGTCTTTGCCAAGGAAAATAAACTAAATACCATTTTTGTTATTTAGGTAGTGAGTGACAATTTTTTTAACTCAACCATAATGTTTGCACCCTTCACATCCCCATGAATGAAAATATTATGAAAAAACACAATTCAATTTCTAACTAGGATGCAAACTCAATTTGCACTTTAAAAATTTGGCCACCATCCAATACCATATTTTGATTGACCATTGAAGAGGCTATGTTAGTATCAACCAATCACACACACACACAAAATAATTTTATAAATCTAAACATCTTTTTTCATTTTTTTAATTACTCGCTCATACAATGTTTCATTCAAAATATTTGTGAAGGAAGGATCCACACTTTTACTTGCAAACTATGTTTCACTCAAAATTATTTTATGGGAGGTGAGAGACGGGTGAATAAGACCAAAAAATTGATTTTTATAAAGTTCGCATCCTAGGATGCAAACTTTTTTTTTCCTTCAAGTTTTGCTATTTATACATTCACATCATATCATACGTTGTGAGGGGTAGATTTGGAAGGGCGGGGCGCGTAAAAGACTCAGGAGGTGTGTGAAAGGAAGGAGTCATAACAAATTGAGAATTAGGCAGTTAGAATTTAAGCCCGGAAAAGAGGCCCATTATATGACATAAACTCTATTATTTGGAGAGCTATATTATTCACTTTCATCAAGAAAAAAAATAGGTTCACAAAAAACATGTTTGCAAATACACTGATGTTATATGAGATTAAAAAGATTGATTATAGTTAATTAATTTTCTTAATAAACATAAAGTTAATTATTTTTGTATATTATCAATGAAAGAGACTATTATACATGAATCAGATTCTCCTCTAATCTTATTATTCGAGCTCATATATTTAAAATATCTATAGCTATTTGATCAAGATTAGACATAAGTCCATTCAAAATTTATAATTTGAATAACCATAAAAAAAAGAAATTATATTTTTATAAACCGTCCAATTAAAATCGTACTTTCAGTTGGGATTGCAATGGATAGGGTCGGGTGTGGGTTTTACACTTCCCAAACCCACACCCGAAACCACCACCCGAACCCAAACTCAAAGGTTGTTCGGATGGTAAAACAAAACTCACATTCATGCCCATTGGATTCGAGTTTTTCCACTCAAACTCAAACCCGCATACTTAAGAACCTGCAGTAATCGTCCCGAATTCTATTTGATCATTACTACTATGAAAAGATAAACTGTCATCCTATAAATGTCTCTAACATAGTTTAAAATATGTTTTAAGAAAATAATACACTATAAAATAACAGTGTAACACATTTTGATAAAAAATTTCAATAGTATCAAAACATTACTAACACACACCAATATAGAAATAATTAGGTAATTTAACATTTAATCGGATGTGGTTTCGGATTTCGCGTATGGGTTTGAGTGATTCCAAACTCGTGCCTGTGGTATCGGGTGTCACCCGTACCCAAACTCAAACCTAATCAACTCGAATTTCGCACGTTGACTTAGATTTGAATTCGGATAGACCTCGCGAAAAATCTGAGTTTTCCTATCATCCCTAACTTTCAACTATCTCAAGTTTGCGAGAAATCTTAAAATTAAGTTATGCCACATATAGTAAAAATAAAAGTTATATATGCCACACTTTAGATTGATGATGATGGCCCACATGGTTTATATTTTATATGATCATGTATAATATTCCTAACTAAGTGATCCCTGCATGAGCAACAAAATATATATTCCAGGTATACCAAGATGATGACACATTAACATGTAACACCTAACACCTGAGATGGGATAAAGGTTGCAGTTCTTATTATTGCTGCCCTTCTTAAGGACACTTTGCTTAATTATATATTAATACAATAAATAATTAACATGCTCCAATTATTGAAGTTTAAGTGAAACTAAACCAAACGTGGAGACCAAAACACCAACATTAATTTTACATGCATTAAATGAATCTAATCAAGAGACAAGTGTCCTAAATATTTCTTATGGATTAATTGAAACTTTATATGATTACAATGTTAGATCTAAGCTAATATGGGGTGGACACATCTTTGCAAATATGTTTTCGTACAATGCTACTCAATTATATAAGTTATATAACTATTTTTGTTAGGACAATGGGCCAAAGTATGTGTCCTTCATATGTATAACATGTTCACACTTCACATAAAAGTAGATTGTCCACAAAAAAAATGTAGATTTTTTATTTTTTGCTTAATTATAAATTTAATCTCTTAAATTTATTTTAAATTTTAAATTAGTTCATTGTATTTTAAACGTTTTAAGTTAGTCTCTTATGTTTTAAATGTTTTAAGGTTTCCTCTCAAATTTTTAATGTTATAATTTATTAGTATTTATTCAATCATTTTTATTATATTTTACTTCGCTAACTAATTAATTCATACGTTAGAAACATAAGAGACTAACGTGAAATATTTAAAATATAAAAGACCAATTTAAAACATTTAAAATATAATAGACCTAAAAAAAATAGACCTACTTAAAATCTAAAATAAACATAAGAGAACAAACTCTTCTAGAGATAATATATTAGGAAAAGAGTAAAATAGGTATTAAAATCCATATATAAGCTTTTGTAACTTGTTAGATTTCAATTACCAAAATTTTCAAAAAAATAAAAAATTCAAACTCAATTTTTGAAGAATGGCTAATGAACTGACCGCCAAAAGATTATTACAGTACCAACAAAAATCGATAAAATTATTAGCAATAAGTCATAGTTAAATTCATGGTATATTTTATTTTTCTATTTGAATATTTATAAACATGAAAGAAATTAGAGAAATTATGCTGCATTTGTAATAAAAATTAAAAAAATTACCAAACCAACTTGAAATTAATTTTGTAGCACTATTACAAGTAGTGCTTTTTCCAATATTTAATTACATAATTATAGCCTTGCCCTTCTATTTAAGGAACCCCCCTATATCTATGCTATCTCACCAAACTTTGATATGCTCTATAGTACTCTTCTACAATTGTATTCCAATAGAATATAGGTTTTCATACCCTCTCTAAATAAGCTTTGAGATCTATATGGAGAAGAAAGACAGCTTCAAAATTGTTTTTATTCTTTTGGTTATTTCCTATGTATATGTAGCTGCAGTTCCTTCAACTAGTAAGTTTAATGAATTTTAACCTCTTAGGGTTTTGATGCACTTTTTTTTTTTTTTTTTGTATATACACAATTTAATTATGTATACACAATTTAAAGCTAAGGACACATATCTTGTGATTATGTAGGGAGCCTCATGACCAAAGAGATGGATATTGATTTTAAAGCTAAGGTATTCTCTCACTTTCTCTTTGTCTTCCCTCTTAGGTTCATATGTAGTTGTTATAATTTATCCTAAAATTGTAAATAAATATACATATAACTTCTAAGGAATATGTTTGTGCTGCCCTAGCTACATAGTATGCTCAACTTTTTATTGATTAATTGTATATTTGGAATTGTAAGGGACTAATTAAGACAGATCTTCAAAGGGTTGAATGAAAATACTAAGATTATTTCTTAAAAATGGTTTCTCTTAGTATAAGGTTATTTTAGAGTTAAATATTCTCAATCATTGATAAAAATAAAAATAAATCATTGGTTGATATATTATAATTTGTAAGACATCCATGATTTTTATGCATATAAATTTGTAATTAAATTAAACAACATATATCAACTATTTATTTATTTATCAATAGTCAAGATTAATTATTTTACACCTTTAAAGTGAATTTTCTAGCTGCTAAAATAAATAGGGTTGAATATTTATATAACACATATTGTGGCCTTCATTAATTTGTAGGAGGATTTGGTGATAGACATTAGGAGCAATGAGAAGCTCTTTGACATGAAGTATGAATTTGAAGAGAGAAGAATGATGATAGATCTTTCGGATTACCCTAATACTGGACCAAATCATCATCATGACCCAAAATCTCCAGGAAAAGCATAATTCTCTTAATTTTCAACATATTTTGAAAACTAAGGATTAAATAGTTTGGATTTCCTAGTTTGCTATTAAGTCACACTCTATTAGTGCTAGAATCACATGTCATCTTTATGGTATCTCTAATTGAAAAATAACATATTAGTTCAAAAGAAAAAAATTGCTATAAATAAGATAAAAAAAATTTAACAGCTAGAAGTGAGAAAAAATTATATAGAGAAAAATCGAAGGAGACAATCAAAGGGGACATGTGATTTCAAATAAGAAGTGTTCTAATTTTTAGTGTGTCTTGTAAGGGTTTGGTGTTGTGAGATGAAATATTAAATAGCATAGAATTTCCAACTGTTTGTGGTTAATTTGGTACATTATTAATTGATATTTATGCACTATTTGTAGCCTTATTTTTTAATATAATGTGTTTATTTTCTGTATAAATATTCATATACTTTTTTTTGTTGGTAACAATATTCTTATTCTTATTTTTTTAATATAATGTGTTCAATTCTGACTTATCATCTTTCAAAATCCTTTAAGTATATATTTTCTTTTCTTTTTTGTCAAGTAGCCTATTAGCTAGAAAATCCACCTTAAAGGTGAATAAGTGGAGTATCCCGAGTTTGAACCCGAGCTCCTGCACATATAGTGCGATTTCCCTAACAACCGAGCTAAGTTCACGAGGATAGAATCCTGTAAGTATTATTAGTTAGAGATATATTTAAAATAAATTAGATACTAATTTTAATTGGACCTATATTTAGGCATGTTTGGATTATCATATTTTTTTACTTTATGCAAAATAATTTATGCAAATAACCTGCTTAAGTTGTTTGCATAACCTCAAAAATAAACTTATGATAAACTTATAATAATAATACATAAAAATTGAATAACCTACTTGCATAAGCTCAAAATAAACTAATTCAAACCGGCTAGTAATCCTCTCTTAATTTTAAGTTCAAATTCTACAATTGTTAATTTTTTTGTTAGGTCAGTTTATACTGAGTTTTGCTCTTACTTCAATAGAACATTGTATGGTCACCAAAACTAGTCGAATACTAAATAAATAAAAAAGAATTGGGTATAATTGATGAAGAGATCATGAGTTCGACTATATTTGATAAAAAAAGTAATATTTGTCATTTAATAAGAAACTTGAAATGAAAAAAAAAAAAAAAAAAAAACTTAGAAGCTTTTGCATTTTATAGACGCGTCCCGTCACAAATTAATCAAATTGACTTAATATTTATACAATTATTGTTTGTTATATCTCCCAAAAAATATTTACAAGGATACCAAGTTATTAGTTTGATAAGAAAACTCTTAAGCAAATTTACTTTTTTTTTAATATATCAGATATTCTTCACGCGGAACTATCACATTATATTATATAATTGTTTCATTATAATCATAAGACACAAACATGTTATTCTATGTGTTCACTTTAATTTATTTATTTTTGCCTAAAATTAAATATTCTTTTAATTATTTCATAATAAATTCGATAAAATTTTACTTAAAAGAAAGGGAGAATTAACGAAAACTAAAAAGAAATTAATTATAAAACAAAAACACATATTCTAAACTTTTTTTTAATGGCATAATAATTTCATAATAATTTCGATAAACTTTTTTTTGTTCAAAGTGAAAAGGTGCACCTTGCTAACTTAGACCTTCATATTTTTAGGTGGGTCTAAATTAGCAAACCCCATATATATATATATATATAAGAAAGAACGGATATACTAAAAATTTCCACAAAACGGTATACAAGAAGTATTGATCTCCAAAATAAAGAAAAAATACACTGAAGTCAAAGATTAAAAAAACTCCTAAGGCGTCCTCTCTTCTTGGCCGTCAAATGTTTTGGTACAAGAAGTATTGCGCAATCACCAAAACAGTTGATGGCCAAGAAGAGAGAAAAATAAGAAATCAAGAAGAGAAAATAGAAAGAAAGCCGACACCCTTTCAAGATAACCAAATCCTAGGAGCACCACCACACATGACTCTAACGATTCCAAATAATTTTCACTCCATTGAACAATCAAGAAATTAGAAATAGCTTAAATTAAATAGGCACAACAAGTCAACAACTATAAATTTGAGCCTTACGATACTTGTGCATGAAGAACTATGCCTCCCATATAGAGTTTAACTATGTGGCCTACTTTTAGTAAAAAAAAAAAAAACAACTATGTGCTACTTGCGGATGTTATAAAAACCAAACTTTTAACTGGGAAATATAAAAAATAAACACAAAACAAAAATGAGTAAAATACTAAATATCCCTCTGAAATTTCAAAATTCATCAAATACCCCCTGAAATTTGAAAATAGGCAAATACCCCTCTGAAATTGTAAAAATTCAATCAAATTGCTCCCTGCTCCGTTTACCTCGTCTATTTTGAGCCTTCAAAAGTGCATTGTTTGAGTGTTCAACCTCCTTTCAACCAAGTGAACAACAAGGAACCAAAACAACAAAATTATCATCACCAAAATCATCCTCATCATCATTATCATTGCTTTCAAAAACATAACCAAGAGGTTCTAACCACCCAATAGACCAATCAGAGTCACGAGATTCAAAATCAGACAAAAAACAATCATCACCAACATCATACTCTTTATCAATTCTTGTGTCATCCATCTTTTTCTCTCTTTTCCACATTAAAATAGACGAAGTAAACGAAGCAGGGGGCAATTTGATTGACATTTTACAATTTCAGGGGGGTATTTGCCTATTTTCAAATTTCAGGGGAGTATTTGACGAATTTTGAAATTTTAGGGGGGTATTTAGCATTTCACTCAAATAAAAATCATTCTTTTTTATACTAACCCTCTCGTTCCCAAAAAAAAGGGGCTCCGATTATATAAAATTTGGTCATGAGATATGTAAAATGTGTTCAAAAATTGCTCCTACTAGAAATTTTCTGAGGCCTAATTAATACTTTCAAACCATCTGACTTAAAAAAAAAACCTCAATTCATATATACTCTAATTAGTTTTTTATACTTGCTCACTTTTTCCTATTAATATAGAAGGAATCATTAACCCTTGAAGAAGACATGATACTGATAAAATCTCATTGGAATGTTGGAAAGTGAATTGGCTACAGGCCTAAAAGATCTTGCCTCCTAATTCCTAATTAATGGCTGGCAGGTAACGGGAAATGAATGGAATGGAACAAACTACGCGAGCCTCCCGACGAAGCCAACCATAAAAACGGTCACCCTAGCCCAAAAAAGCTACAAAAGAGAGACGAAGAAAAACACATCTCAGATGAAGGTGAAGGTAGTGAAAATCTTGCTCGTTTGCTATCGTAATAATGTCGGGATGTTATGACCGGTTTTTTACTTTTTTTCCTTCTGTGTTTTAGTTTTCAATCTAATTTATTTCTTGTCCACCAATTTCTTTCAGATTCTATTTGGTATGTCTTAAACCATCCCATTTTATATTTGCTTGCTTTTGATTTTTGGAGAAAAATATTATAATATGATTTATTAGTTCTTATGAATTTTACTTATGTGCTTAAAATTTCTAACTATTTGTAATTGCTTGAATGAAATTTTAAAATAGTAAAAAATCAAAATGCTTGAAAATGAACACGAAAAGTGCATTCATCCAGTATATAGTACGAATACAATTATTTTGGTCAAGATATATATAATTGTATTTCTGTATTTAATTAACTTTTTTTTGCTATTTGATTTTGGGTTTTATTAAATGTCTTGGGCCTAATATCATGGGGTTCATCATCTGGACCACATTCGGTGTAAATGGATCTATTTCAAATATGAAAAGGAGTACATCTCACAAAAGAATTTTACTTCTTACTCTACATTAATTTATACCTATACCACCACAAAACCCCATGACCTACTAAAAATACCTTCATTTTAGCCCCCTAAATACCAAATTCCTAGGAAATACATCAATCAAAATTATTACATGTTCAATTTCGCTAAAAACTAATAAGGATGAATATGTGAACAGACTCACAGCATCCGAGTTAATAGCATAAAATGGTCTAATGTCTATGACAAAGCCTACAAATGATTTGACAAAATTCAAATGTCTGGAATAGCCATACATCCAGATCCGCAACGTTGACGGTGCTAATGTCATTAAATCTGCACTGAATTTGGATCGAAGCAAACCTGCAAATATGAACAAAAGCAACACCATACCAAGACGGGACAAACGAATACTCCGCACTAAGACAGGATTAAACAACACCAGATGAAAAAAAACACGAAAAAGAAGACTAGAACAAGAGCTAAAAACATGTAGGTATTACTTATTTGAATAAAAGAAATAAAAAATGATCAAGAGGGGTGATTCATCAAAACTGATCCTAAACCACCCATCTCTAATTGATAAACCAGAAAAAAAAAAAAAAATGTTAAATTTTTAAATAAACAAAAGATTGAGTATGAATATTAGCCCCTAAATACCAAATATGGAAAAAAGTTTTTTAACCGTACAAACTAATTCATATCATTAACTAATAAATGTTCAATACATAAACAAGTTGCTTATAGCATGTAATAGTGCTTATGCTTCAACTTCCGCTAGGGATGTACATGGATAGGGCAAATCCGATTAACCCGGTCAAACCCACCCAAAAAAGTGGGTTGGACCGGGTCATTGGGTGGCTATGTATTTCAAAATGAAAAATCCATAAAAAAAATTGGGTTTCGGGCAAAACTAGACCCAACCCAAAAGACCCACCGACCCACTTAATTTGTAGTGCTATGATTTTTTTAAATAATTTTAATATAAATAACAAAGATTTTTCTTTTGCAATTTGAGCATTAAAAGGAAAAAGCCGCATGTTCAATACTCTAATTTCCAAAATAAGTTGTTTGTGTGTTTATTCCAAACGGAAAACACATTTTCTGATCATCTCCTTCGAGTGTTCACTCTTCGACTTATTTTTAACATTTAAAAGTAGTGGTGCTAAAAAATATCATTCTTTGAAAATAGTGAAAATATATAAGTTTTTTATGAAGAAAAAAATATATGATGATAATATTATCATATTATGATGCTAAAAATATACTGAAAATATGTTACACTATTTTTTAAGAAATAAAAAAGGTTGAGTTATTTTTATGAAAAGACACGATACATTTGGTCATTTAATATTAAAAACAAAAAATTTGGGTAACCCACTACCCACCCAACCCAACTCAAAAATAAGTGTGTTTATCCAACCCGGCCCAATATTAAAGTGGAAGGTTATTTTAATCGACTGAATCTGGAGTGCTCCATTTGGTTCAGGTTTTGGTTTTTGCCAAACTCAACCCGATCCAGCTCATGTACACCCCTACCTTCCACTATGGAATAAACAGGTTGCTGCCATATAATCAAGCCAGCCACAAACCGCCTATTAGTATCGCGAAAACAAAGACCCATAGAAGTAACTGATGACAATTTTAGCAAGTGAACTAAAGTCGTCGTTAAGTAATAAAATAAAAGTTCGTATCCACAGGGATTGTTTTAATCTCGACAAAACAATTGTATCGTATTTAGGACGTAAATGCAATAAAAGGGGGGTTTGCTAAGCAAAGTTGGTTTATTAGACAATTATAAATAAATAGAAATAAAAGTGATGATTTCAAGTGATTAAAGCGATGATTCGAATGTTCGAGTCACTTCCTCATCATGATTTGGTAAACGTGGTCCAAGGCTACCTTTTCGCTATTATTGTCACGATGAATCAACTAAATAGTTCAAATCAGTGTTAATAAACAAGAACCCTTTTTTACAAAAATAATTTCCTAATGTCTTAGGTCAACTCAAATTCATAGAAAGATTTATGCACGTTAATTCTACTTATCATAGTTCAATAATCCGATATCTCTAAAACGACTATTGACCATACAATTATTTCATATTCAGGTTTCAAAAGTTATGGTTAGTAATCATTCAATTCCTGAGTTCAAATCATAAATTCGTCAATTTATAAAAACCAATATTAGGCGTAGAAATAACTGAATAACAATAATATTAAAAAGGTCCCAAAGGATCCTTAACAATTTACATGGTTCAAATCAATTTAAGGAAGATCATCAACTAATTCTAATCAATAGAGGTTTAGTTACTCATAATTAAATTAATAAGCAACATAAGAAGGAGAAGAAGCAAAAACCATGAAACTATGATACTGCTTTGTGAGTCTGCCGTCTGTTGATCTGTTCTAGTGATGCGTGATACCCCTTTTTCTGTGGGTGATGATCTGATATATGAGGAGTGCTAGGGTCACACCCTCTAACACTTCTTGGGCCAGCATTGCACTAATATGACATATATTTAACACATGCTAAATAATATAAAATATAAAATTAAATATTACTTGCAACTCTTCCATTTGGCAACGCTCGATTTCATGATCAATCGTACCATGATTCTTCATAAAGTCTTCAATTGTTGACAACTAAAATCGAGCCACGATGTTGTTGGACTATGGTGTGATTTGTCTAGAAATCTGTCATGTTTTGTATTTTCTCTTCAAACTCTGTGATATCTCAACTTCTACTATAAAAATCTCTAAACCATGTAATTAGACTTAAAAACTTACTAAAATACTATAAAATTGCTACTCAAAACATCGAATGACGGACTGTCATTACAACCCCAAACTTGAACTGTTACTTGTCCTCAAGGAACATCCTGTAAAATAAAGATCGTCAATAAGTTAACAAAACTCTTTGGATGATAACAATCTCATAATCTTTTCATTCATCCGGTTATGGAACTACCGGCTTCACTGCAGTGATGATCAAATTAAAATTCTTGCTTTCAAAACTTCAATCAGAATACTTCAGATAATAATTGTACATATCAACGATTTCAACCTTATCTCTCACTCACCAATTCACTCAATTTTTGACAGGGTATTCACTTCATCAACATGCAAATGCTATTTTACCATAAGTTTGAAATAAATTCTAAACGTCAATCAAAGTAAGTACATATCACACACATTTTTGAGGTCTTAAGGGTTGTAACTTGGCTTAGGTAACGGGTGGATAAATTTGGGAAGGTAGGCTAAATTGGAGTTAGGTATCCACTACTATTCCTTATTGAAAAATTACCATTACCGGGACTCAATTCATTGTTAATTAGGTACTTAGAGAACTACCATTTTTCATGATTAATGGTGTTTTTTTTTTTAATAGACTTGAATTTTTTTTTCCTTTTTTTTTAGTCTCTTTTCTTTATTTTTTCTTTTATGAGTTCTCTAGTACCCCTACCCCAAACTTAAGATGTTGCTAATTCCAGAAGCAACTTCAAACTTAAAATGTTGTCATGATGATGAAATTTAAAGCTTCTACCTAACTTCAAGGAGGGTAAACAAATAAAAAATTCAGGTCTAAAAGGTTTTAATTGTTGGTTTGTCACCGAAAGAAAGGGAAATATACCCTTTTGTTTTTTTAAAGCTCAAAGTGGTTTAGCAAGGGAAAAATAATATAAAAGGTAGCTTGAAAAGGCCCAGAGTACCAAAGCATTTGTGCCTCTATGTGTGTACATGTAAAACCAATCGACAGCAGAGAATAGTCGCAAGTTCTAGAAAATATACAAAGCATGGATATACTCATAAGATGTGAAAGAAAAAGGTATACCGTGGAATTTATTTGGCTCAATATACTCACCAGCTGAGGTATCTGAAGGTTGAACCAGTCACTATGTACAAAGTCTTTTCTTCTTTATCCATCTGTCAGTGTCTACAACTCTCATCCTAACTCAAATCATCAAATGCAGTATTTTTTATAAGCCTTCTGAGATTCCCATCATTCAAACAGAATTGTTATCAAACTGAAAAAAATTATACCACATAAACATCCATTAATAATAAACAAGTAACAATAAAAGAAAGGGAATACAAAGAAGATTCGACTCCCACAATAGTCATGACTCAAAAGAAAAATACAAATCAAAATAAATTCGGAGAAAAATAAAGTTAAGAACTCATGGGTTGCCTCCCATGAAGCGCTTCTTTAACATCATTAGCTTGACTCCTCGACCATCGTTGGGGTGGCATATACAACATAAAGAACACATCATTCTTCTTCTTCCTCTTGTTTGGTAAAAATTCCATGAACTTCGCATAGAGAATGAAGTGTTCCCATACTCCAACAATTAAGCTCTTGGAACATGCACTCTCCCACCTTAAAGAAGAATGATGCTCCTTTTTCAAGTGACATTTCTCTTTAATCTTCATTGGTTGAGACTCACGTGTCACAAAGAGATCAACAATGGCATGATGTTGCATCTCCATCTCAACCAACTTCTTCTCACACTCATTTGCTTTCTCCATGAGATTACCACATTGCACTTCAAATCTATCACAGGGAACTTGATTCGACCTCCAGAATTCATCCAAAATACTTCCGAGTTGTGAATTGTAATTAATTATGATCATTTGTGGCTCTTCATCTTTACTACAAGGTTTCTTATTATATTCACAATCATGATTTTGATCACAATAAACAACCTCTCCTTTAGCCTCTTTATATCTATCTCCCTGTATTTTTCCTCAAGTCTTGATCTGAATAATTGATAACGAAGAATGCCTATTTCTTCACTATCAATCAATATATTGTCATACCATATTCCTGTCATTACTACAAAACTCAAGGAAACTTTTCAGTAGCAAAGCACAATGATATAAACATGAAGTACACAACTTTTATATATATATATACAAAATAAAATGAAAATAACAGAAAATAAAATCCTAAATAAAATCAATTACCTTATAGAAATTAATCAACAATTCCCAGCAACGGCGCCAAAAACTTGATGACAATTTTAGCAAGTGAAACTAAAGTCGTCGTTAAGTAATAAAATCAAAGTTCATATCCACAGGGATTGTTTTAATCTCGACAAAATAATTGTATCGTATTTAGGACGTAAATGCAATAAAAGAGGGGTTTGCTAAGAAAAGTTGGTTTATGAGACAATTATAAATAAATAGAAATAAAAGTGATGATTTCAAGTGATTAAAGAGATGATTAGAATGTTCGAGTCACTTCCTCATCATGATTTGGTAAATGTGGTCCAAGGCTACCTTTTCGCTATTATTGTCACGATGAATTAACTAAATAGTTCCAATCAGTGTTAATGAACAAGAACCCTTTTCTACAAAAATAATTTCCTAATGTCTTAGGTCAATTCAAATTCGTAGAAAGATTTATGCACGTTAATTCTACTTATCATAGTTCAATAATCCGATATCTCTAAAACGACTATTGACCAAACAATTATTTCATATTCGGGTTTCAAAAGTTATGGTTAGTAATCATTCAATTCATGAGTTCAAATCATAAATTCGTCAATTTATAAAAAGCATTAGGCGTAGAAATAACTGAATAACAATAATATTAAAAAGGTCCCAAATGATCCTCAACAATTAGTTACTCATAATTAAATTAATAAGCAACATAAGAAGGAGAAGAAGCAAAAACCATGAAACTATGATACTGCTTTGTGAGTCCGCCGTCAGTTGATCTGTTCTAGTGATGCGTGATACCCCTTTTGCTATGGGTGATGATCTCATATATATCCCTGAACCTAGTGATTTTCTTTTTGCCACATAATTAGCCAATCACAATTTACTTTCTTTTTGGGCCAGCAAAACGTAAACTTCTCTTCTTGGGCTAGCATTGCACTAACATGACATATATTTGAAACATGCTAAATAATATAAAATATAAAATTAAATATTACGTGCAACTCTTCCATTTGGCAACGCCCGATTTCATGATCAATCCTACCATGATTCTTCATAAAGTCTTCAATTGTTGACAACTAAAATCGAGCCACGATGTTGTTGGACTATGGTGTGATTTGTCCAAAAATCTGTCATGTTTTGTATTTTCTCTTCAAACTCTGTGATATCTCAACTTCTGCTATAAAAATCTCTAAACCATGTAATTAGACTTAAAAACTTACTAAAATACTATAAAATTGCTACTCAAAACATCGAATGACGGACTGTCATTAGTAACACTGGAACAACATTATGATGTTGCAGTTGGTGGACGGTAAACCACTCGTTCTAGACGGCAAACACCATTCTTCCAACTTGGCTTGGTGACTGAATACTGTCATTCCACATTTTGTCATTTGTCAAATGCACCAAAATAACGATGCTACCCTCCCTATCGTTGCACTGTCCTCATTTCTGCACATTCCACATACTCAGTCTGCGATTGTCCGTGCTGGTACGCCACATTCTGCAGTAACTATGACAAACCTACTACCAACCAACATTCGCAGGCTGCTATGCATCCAAAAAACACATGAATATCATCCTCAACCTTGTTATCACAATCTACATAACGTTGTACCAATTGAACCCGCGTCGGGAGAAACCCCCTACACAACCTCCATAGTAAGTAACGCGCTTTGTGAGGAGATTGAGCTTTTCAAATACCATTCCATTTACCCTACACATGGTGTAACATCCCGTTTTATTTATTTATTTAACTAAACTCATTTATTTAATTGTCATGTTTGTGTGATTTAATTTAGTAAATTAAGAGGGAGGATTTGACCTAGGTATAAGTTTGAAGTTTAGAGAGAGAATTTCATTTTGTCATGAAATTTTGTGAAGAATGGAGAGAGAATCTTAGAGAGGAGAAAAAGAGAAGAACATAGAAGAGAAGAGCAAGAGGGGAAGATTGAAGGGGCTAATTCTTGAAGAATTAGAGGTAAGAGAGTAGTTATATATGATTTGAAAAAAAATTGAATGTGGATCAAATAAAAGGAATATAGAGGAAAGACAAATTACATACGATTAATATTCGTCAGATATTTTTATATGTTATTAATATTAAATTTTAATTAAGGAAAAATATATATATCGGATATTTTAAAAAAAATCAGGTATATTAAATAAAAATAATTGGATTAGAAAGGAAAAAAAAATAAAGATTGAATGTGTGTTAAAAAAATGGAGTCGATTTTCAGCGAAACAAAATTAGGCAATGAAAGTCATAGTTATTAGTCGTATAGATAATGATATAATAGATTAAATGTATGATAAAAAAGAAATGGAGTTGAGGTAAACAAAATCAGGCATTATTATTAAGAAAAAATATATCTTGGATTTGAAAAAAAATAATATCATTGAAAGTCGTAGTTATTAGTTTGTGTAATCAAAATATATCAAATGAATTTAAATAGTTTAGCGGTAAATAGCGAAACCCGGTGAGATATTTTTTCAACAATTTATTTGAACTAAAATAGGGTTAAAGTAGGATTAATTAGGGTGAACTGGAGAAATATACATATCTTTATATGTTATTAATAATAGATCTTAATTAAGAAAAAATATATATTAAATATTCAAAAAAATTCAGGTCGATGAAATGAAAATAATTGGTTTAGAAAAATTAAATTGAATATGTGATGAAAAAAGAAATGAAGTTGACTTTCAAGTAAACAAAGGGACTATTATTAAGAAAAAATATATATTGGATTTGAAAAAAAAATTTAATGTGGATCAAATAAAAGGAATATAGAGGAAACACAAATTACATACAATTAATATTCGTAACATATTTTTATATGTTATTAATATTAAATTTTAATTAAGGAAAAATATATATATATTGAATATTTTAATAAAAATCGGGTAGATCAAATAAAAATAATTGGATTAGATAGAAAAAAATAAAGATTGAATGTGTGTTAAAAAAATGGAGTTGATTTTCGGTGAAACAAAATTAGGCATTGAAATTCGTAGTTATTAGTCGTATATATAATGATATAATAGATTAAATGTGTGATAAAAAAAGAAATGGAGTTTATTTTCAGGTAAACAAAATCCGGCATTATTATTAAGAAAAAATATATCTTAGATTTGAAAAGAAAAAAAAATATATATATATATATATATATATATATATATATATATATATATATATATATATATATATATATATATATATATATATATATATATATATATATATATATATATATATATATATCATTGAACAAATCCGTGATTATTTATAGCCGTGATTATTTGTTTCAATTATAGGTAATTTGTAACAAATCAATGATTATTTTTTTCTCATATAAAAATTAGTATTTCTTGCATAGTTTCATATAAAATCTCGAAAATAAAATTAAAAACGAAAATATAAAATGGAACAAAGCAAAAAGAAAGATTTGAAAAAAAAAATATCATTATAATTACGTGTTGAAAAAAAATAATCACAATGATTTGAAAATATAAATAATTATAATTATATATTAGGAATAATTGAAAAAATATGTATTGGATTTGTAAAAAAAATAATCACGGCTATAATTATAGGATCATGTCAATATCTCTTGATAGATGATACTGTAAAAAATATATCACTATAATTATAATTAGGAATATAAAGACGTAGTTATATATTGGTGTATGCAAAATATATCAAATAAATTCAAATGGTGTAGTGGCAATTGAGCTAAGTAAATGTAAGGGGACATGAGTTCAAATCCTGGTAAGAAATTTTTTTAACATTTTTAATTACATGAGGTTTAAATTAGGGTTATGTTCATATGAAATTATGTGTTTTTGAGTTTTTAGTGAAAAATATGAGTAATCTTTGATTGATGATGTTTTTGATGTTTGTAAGTGATGAAACTTATACTTCTATGTATGATAACATGATTATAACCTAAAGGAAACATCTTTATAGAACTGGAACACGATTTGGATGATTTGGGTGATGAATACGAACGGTCGCGAGAACAGAGCAGGCCTTCTGCATGTCCGTCGCTAGGCGAGAACTAGCGAGGAAGCTCGCTGGGACTCACCAGTGCTCGCCAGCTAAATCATGTTCTCTCTGTTTTGCCTCGCTATGGCGAGAGCTAGCGAGAGATGGCGAAGGCTCGCCAGATACTCGCCAGAGCTCGCCATATGGCGAGCAAGCTTCTGACTTGTCTCGCTAGGGCTCGCTATGGCGAGAGATGGCGAGAACAGTCAGACTTGGTTGGTTTATTTGATGATTATGATGATGATGATAGATTGATGCATAGGTTGTTAGCCTTGTAGAGATACATAATTATTGATAGTATTTCTATATGATGGTTGATTGATTGTTGATGATGAATTGAATTGATTTTAATATATATATATATATATATCTGTGTGTGTGTGTGTGTGTGTGTGTGTGTGTGTGTATGAATGTGTTTATATGTATATGAGATGATCGATGGTGAGTTAGTGATATCATGTGTTGGTACATGAAATGTTGGTGAATATATAAATGAATTTATATCGATGAAATGTTGTGACACATCATTCATGCATAAGTTGTGTCTAATAGATGGTGACAATGGATGGTGAAAGGATTCTTGTATTCGATATAGATGGTGATTTGGTACCACATGTAGATATGTCTAGGAGCATACATTGAAGGTGACATTAATTGCATTAGGAAGGTGAATCTTGATTTGTGCTATGTGTTGATGATGTGATAATTGGATAAATGTGTGTCATGGATGTATATCTATTCTTGTTGATCATTGATGATGCGAATAAGATTATGTATATTGAATTGTTGAATGTACGCATCTTGTTGTTCATGTTGACTTACTATGTATATGATATAGAGATGAATAGTAGATGAATATATGAATAATATATGATGAATTGGATAAAATGTTAGTATCTTACTTTCATTTGTTGATATGTTGATTATATATAACTAACTCTCTGTTTTTGTGTTGTGTGGATCGTTGGGCGATTCAGATTCTCAGGCTTGAGGATTTGCTTTGCTTTAGGAGGAGTACCCGGCAGTTGTTGCTAGTATTCAGGGTGAGGAGATTAGCTACTACTCCTAGTGTCGTACCTTGTCCATTCGCTCTGATGGTTGTAACACCACGTTGGGTTTTAGTTTATTTTGGGGTTATGCCTATTGTCGTTTAGACTTGCTTATTTATGTTGATGTAAGGTGTGAAGGTGAAAAACACAAGAAAGGGGGTTGAATTGTATTTTGAAAAATTAACTCTTTTCTCTGAGAGTAGATTGAAATGCAGCGGATATGAGAAGATAGACAAAACACAAAACGCAAATGAGACAATGAGAGAGAGAGAGAGAGAAAGAAAGCACACACAGAAATTTTATACTGGTTCCTCTCACAAAACGAGAGTAGTCCAGTCCCCTTGCACTTCCAAGGGATTTTACTATAATCACAAAGATTACACAACTAATGCTCAAGCACACAAGCAAGAGACTTCCTTGCTCTAGGTCACACAAGACAAAGAGACTTTCTTGCTCTAATCACACAAGATCAGAGACTTCCTTGCTTAAGCACACAAGCTTAAGACTTCCTTGCTCAAGTCACACAAGACAAGAGACTTCCTTGCTCTAATCACACAAGATCAGAGACTTTACAAACTAACTTAATACACAGATTAAGTAGGACTGAAAGTTCTAAGCAAGACTCTCTAAACACTAAGTTCAGAGTCTACAATATCAAAAGATATTTTACTTAGAAGATTACACTAGAAAGAATAACAACAGTTCACAGCTTGAATACAATTTGAATCTTTCTGAGTTCAGATGATCTTCCAGTAGTCTTCTCTCTATCAGGATGTCTTCTATTTATACTCTAGGTATAAAGACGTTGAGAAAGGACCGTTGGTTGTACACTCTTCTTTTTGTTGACAAGACCGTTGTACTATTTCATTAGTTATGAGTTGTCTTCCTTCAGAGAGTGTTCTTCAGAATCTGATGATATCATTTCTTTGATCTTCTGAAGATGTACGCAAGCTTCAGACTGTGTTTCTTTCTTTGGCCCTCTGAGGACTTCTTCAAAGGCTCTGAAGCTTCTTGCTTCTCATAGCCTTAACACTTCAGACTGTGTCCTTCAGATGCTCAAATGATGATCTACGTGGATGAGATTTTTACTTTGTTCCTGCACACTAGATCATTCATTAGTAATACCAATTGTCCATTTAATACATTGTTATCATCAAAACTTAGGGTGTTTTATAATTAAAACTCATTTTGTTCCAAAAATCTTCCCCTTTTTGATGATGACAAAGATAAGTATTAAATACAATTGTTTGTTGATTAATTTAATAATGTCAACATCAGGTTGTTGAGGTTTGTAAGCTCCCCCTAAGTCTGATAAACCATTAGGGTTAGGTTTGCAAGCTCCCCCTAAGTTTTATCCATAATTAAGTTGAATCAGTATAAGAACAATTTGATAAACTTGATTGTATCTACATACTTAACTCTCAGAGTGTGAGGTTTGCAATCTCAACTCCTGAGTTTGATAAAAATAACTAAGAGCACAATCTTAACTACCTTCATCTATGCAAACACAATTATGTTTATTAATTTGCTCTCCTTATCAATTAAGTTTATAAATATTTAGCAAACAAAAAATAAAGCTTAGATTCTTATTTAAGACAGTTTCAGATTCTTATGAGAGTAGATATTAAAAAAATACACTACTGACACAATTGTACAACTAAAATACTCTCCCTTTTGTCATCAGCAAAAAGTTTTAAACAAAAAGTGAAAAGAAAACAAAAGGTGAAAAACAAGAATCCTAAGGGTGTTTGGACAAGTAGAGAGTGAGAAGCTGTTGAGCCTTCCTTGCAGATGCCCCTGAGTATGCTACCAGCTCTAGAAGCTTATCCTCTTGTTCATCAAGCGTATGTTTTATTATGTGTAGAACCCTTGCTGTCAAGTCTGAATTGTCTTCTTCTGGCTGTTCCACAAGTGGTGCAGAGACTGGTTGACTTGGACCACTAGGTGAACGAGTCACATGATCATCTGGTACATCAATTCTATCATTTATTGCAACTGCAGTATCTAAAAGCATCTCAGGTGATGAAGATTTGTGAGAGTCTGATGGAATTGATTTGGGTTGTTCAGATGATATGTCATTTGGTGGTTCAGAGGTTTTATGGATTGGAGAAACTCTAAAAGATGTCTCTTTCAGAATCTCTTCCTCAGTAAGAATTTTGGGTGATGACTGAGGGATGGCAATATTGGATGGCTCAGCTGTTTCCTCCTCAGGAATATGCTTAGCTCTGGAAGAAAATTGTGCAAAGCTAGCCATAAGGTCATCAAATGAGGAGTCAGAAGACTCTGACTCAGAGTCAGAAGACTCTGACTCAGAGTCTGAAATTTGGACATATTCAGGTTCATAGGGTGTTGGATAGATGGTGTTTAGGGGTTGGACATGTTCTAGGATAGATGCTTCAGATATTTGATTGCAATAATTAAAAGAATGATTAGTACTTGTATCTGATCGTTGTCTCTTCTGTCCCCTAGTGATGCAATGCTTTGTGCGAGATCTTTTGAGAATTTTTGAACTTAGCAAGTCTTTCACACTAGGTTCTACAGCCACAGGCTCTTCATCAACTTGCTCTTCAACCATAGTTTCTTCAACCTCTGGATGATCATCCTCTGACCTATTAACTGAAGCTTCTGCCATGGGTGGTGCCTCAACCATTATATCTTCTTCATAGTCACTGAACACCTCTTCCTTAACTGCTCTCATGATTTGTGCAAAAGTTGGACCATCACCTCTTCCAATGTCCTTATGAGTGACTGTGGTTCCTGTTTCCTTCATTAATCTCATGTACTCCAAAATGACTTAAGGAGGTTCATTATCAAATATGAAGGCGTCACTTGTAGGCTTGAATTTTGTCTTATTTATCAGAAGAGGCTTTTGAGGATAAATAAGCTGACCTGATTTCCTCAAACGCAGACTCACCGAGACTTTAGCATCAAGAATGGGAGCTCTAACTTGTTCAAGGTCTTCAGACACCCCAGCAAGCATGAATCTATCAGGAAGACCAAATTGCTCAAAGATGGAGCTTAAGAGCCTTGGATTAGAGATCAACTTGGAAGGATTGTCAAACTTCTGAGCCTCACAAATTGTCTCACATAGATGTTGAAAGATGTAAGCAGGTAGATTCATTTTCCTTTTTGTGGAGAGGAAGTAGATAAAGTGTCTCTGATCCCAATTCAGAGAATCACTGCCAGTATCCCTTGGGAGAAATGAGGAGAATACAATCTTAGCAAGAACCTTTTCGCGATCATTCAGATGACTAACTTTATTGAACAACTTCTGATCCTTGAAACAAAGTCTGGCCATATCATTGAGGTACACTGACTTTCTTCCAGAAGCTGCAGTATAGAGCCTTACCATTCCAGTGTTGGGAAGATTCATCATATTGGCCAAATTGCTTCTTGTCAAAATGACTTGAAAGCCTCCAACACTAGAGCGAATCTCTGTTTCAGTAAATTTCCTCAGACCCAATTCCTCTCTTGATTTTCCTTTATTTTCACTTGGGTTCTGATCTATTACTCTTTGAAGTTCAGCATTAGCATCTACCAAAGTCACAACTTCACTCTTTCTCCATAAGTCAAACACTAAATTGGAGTAGATAGGTCCATTAAGCATATCCAAGTAGTGCCCCCAGCCTTATGCAGTGAAGAATTCCTTGTAGTCATGTCCATTGACTTTTAAGGCCTCAAAGTCTATTGGTCTTTCCATAACCAATTTACTTTCTTCAAAACGAAGATCCATAGTGGCATCTTTAAGATAAGAGTCCTAAGCGTAGATGTTTATTGGAATGTCCTCTGGGAATCTTGGTACAGAAGATGAACTTGCCATTGTTGAGGTTAACGAATAGAGTTTTGCTAATATGAGGAAGAAAGTGTTCTGGGTTTTAGAAGAAAGGTGTGGGATGTGAAAGTGAACTTGTGCGAAAATGAGTAAAGTGATTTTGAAAAACTCTTGTAAAACAATGATGAGGGAGTACATTCGTTGCAATAAAGAATTTCGTCATAAACTGCCTTTACTCTAACCAATCACAGACTAAGAGTAAAGACAAATTAATTAACACGTGTACTCCACATGGTTAAACACTTCAGGGTTTGAAGATTTTCAGCGTCTGAAGACCTTTCAGAGTTCAGAGGCTGAATCCGCGATTTTGTTATTCAGAGCTTGATGTCTTCAGAGACCAAAATCATGTTCAGATGCCTTTTGATAAAGTCTAGTCTTTCAACTGCTAAGGGTTTTGTAAATATATCAGCCCATTGTCTTTCAGTTTCAATGTGTTGAATATTTACACTACCCTTCTGAACAAGGTCTCTTATAAAATGATGTTTAATTTCAATATGTTTAGCTCTTGAATGCAAAATTGGGTTTTTAGAAAGTTGAATAGCTGCAGTTTTATCACAGAAAAGTGGAATATTGTGACTATTAACTTTGTATTCCTCTAACTGATATCTCATCCAGAGTAGTTGTGTACAACACTTGGCTGCTGATATGTATTCTGCTTCTGCTGTAGACAAAGCTATAGTAGTTTGTCTTTTGCTAGCCCAAGATATGAGATTTTCTCCCACAAATTGACAATTGCCACTTGTGGATTTCCTTTCTATCTTGTCTCCAGCAAAGTCAGCATCACAGAATCCTATCAACTTATAATCACTTGTTTTCTTATAAAATAATCCAAGATTTGTGGTTCCCTTCAGATATCTAAAGATTCTCTTTACAGCAGTAAGATGAGATTCTCTAGGATCTGATTGGAATCTAGCACACAAACATACACTAAATAGAATATCAGGCCTTGATGCAGTTAGGTAAAGTAAAGAACCTATCATACCTCTGTATAGCTTCTGATCTACTTTGCCTTCTGAATCATCCTTGCTGAGACTACTTGTTGGATGCATTGGTGTTGTCATTGGCTTGCAATCCTCCATGTTGAATTTGTTCAGCAGCTCCTTTGTATATTTGGTCTGATGAATGTAGGTTCCATCTTTGTTCTGGTTGATTTGGATTCCCAAAAAGAATTTTAGCTCTCCCATCATGCTCATTTCAAATTCTTCCTGCATAATCTTAGAAAATTCTTTACTCAAAGATGGATTAGCAAATCCAAAAATAATATCATCAACATGAATTTGAATAATTAGACTGTCATTCTTAAATGTTTTACTAAAGAGAGTATTGTCAACTTGACCTTTTTGAAAACCTTTTTCAACTAAGAAATTGCTTAGTTTTTCATACCAAGCTCTGGGAGCTTGTTTCAGACCATAAAGAGATTTCTTTAACTTAAAAACATGGTCAGGATGTGAGTCATCCTCAAAACCAGGAGGTTGTTTGACATATACTTCTTCAGAGATGTAGCCATTTAAGAATGCACTTTTAACATCCATTTGATACAAAACAATATTGTGATGATTAGCATAGGAAAGAAGTAATCTAATAGCTTCAAGTCTAGCAACTGGAGCAAATGTTTCAGTGTAATCAATTCCCTCTTGTTGACTATACCCTTGAGCTACTAGTCTTGCCTTATTACGAACAACTTCTCCTTGTTCATTTAACTTGTTTCTGTAGACCCATTTTGTTCCAATGATATTCTTCTTAGAAGGTTTGGGTACTAAGCTCCATACTTCATTTCTTTCAAACTGGTTTAGCTCTTCTTGCATTGCTACAATCCATGCATCATCAGCTAGTGCTTCATCAGTTGAACTTGGTTCCACTAAGGAGATTAATCCAATTAATGAGTCTTCATTTCTGAAGCTTGATCTGGTTTTCCTTGGACTGTCCTTGTTTCCCAAGATTAGCTCTTCTGGATGAGAGGATTTGTATTTGAAAGAATGTTTTGGTTGTTCAACTCTGCTTGGACTGCTTCTGATGAGTTCTGATGCTGGGTGATCTTCAGAGTCCACGGTTTCAGGAGTTGAATTTGTTTCTTCAGAGGTTGGTTGAGATGGTCCTGATATTTTTTCAGGTTCTGATTCTTCAAAATCTGATAGTTGTATATCTGCAAAGTTCTCAACTAGCTCTGACAATTTGTCAGGCTACTTGTCATCAAATTTTATGTGCATACTTTCTTCCACTGTATGAGTTTCAGAATTATACACTCTGTATGCTTGTGAGCGTTCAGAGTATCCAATAAAGATAGCCTTATACGCTTTAGCATCAAATTTCTTCAGATGAACTTTTGTATTCAGAATGTAACATACACAACCAAATTGATGAAAATAGGATACACTAGGTTTCTTTCCCTTAAATAGTTCATATGCTGTCTTATTTAAAATAGGTCTAATATAAATTCTATTTTGAACATAACATGCTGTGTTTACAGCCTCTGCCCATAGATACTTAGCGATGTTAGTCTTGTGCATCATGGTTCTGGCCATTTCTTGCAGAGTTCTATTCTTTCTCTCTACAACTCAATTTTGTTGTGGAGTTCTAGGAGAAGAGAACTCATGTAAGATTCCATATGTGTCACAAAAAATTTCAAACATTTCATTTTCAAATTCACCACCATGATCACTTCTAACTTTTAAAATATGTAAACCTTTTTCTTTTTGTATCTGTGTGCAGAAGCTGCTAAAGACATCATATGCATCATCCTTATTTCTAAGGAATTTAACCCAAGTCCATCTACTGTAATCATCAACAATGACTAGTCCATATTTCTTCCCATTGATTGGAGCTGTACTCACAGGACCAAACAAATCAATGTGAAGCAGCTCTAAGGGCCTAGAGGTAGAGACAACATGTTTAGGTTTAAAAGAAGTTTTCACACTCTTTCCTATTTGGCAGGATCCACAAAGAGCATCTGAGTGATAGTGTAGCTTAGGTAGGCCTCTTACAAGGTCAAGTTTGCTAAGCTTAGAGATTAACCTCCAGTTAGCATGGCCTAACCTCTTATGCCATACCCATTTCTCTTCACTCAGAGTTAGCAAGCATTTTACTTCTTGGTCTGCCAAATCAGAAAGGTTTATTTTAAATACATTGCCTATTCTCTTGCCTTTGAACACTACAGACTTGTCAGATTCTCTAATTACAGTACATAGTCCTTTATCAAAGTTAACCACAAACACATTGTCACACAATTGACTGAGGCTAAATAGGTTGTGTTTAAGTCCTTCTACAAACCAAACATTGTTAATTAAAAGGGAGGAGTTACCTACAATACTTGTACCTTTGATCTTGCCTTTTTGGTTTCCTCCAAAGCCAACTGTTCCACCATCTTCAAGTTTCAATGATGTGAACAATTTCTTATTACCAGTCATGTGCCTTGAACATCCACTATCCAGATACCATGATTGATTACCATTTTCTTTCAGTCTGGATAGCTGTAGAATAAGCAAGGTCAATCACTGTAATAATATCCTTCACATTCATTGTGAAGTTCTCTCCAATAATCATTTGCTTTGTCCACTTCAGCAGCTCTGGAAGTAAAGTAATGTTTTGGAACATAAGCTTTTCTTCCACAACTGATCACTTGCTTCCATTCATCTGATTTGAAATGATTTTTCCTACAATGAAAATCTGAATAGTAGACAATTTTACACTTTGGTACCCATTGTTTTCTGGGTCCAGTTTGGTTAGTTCTATAACCTTTAGTTCTTCCTTGCCTCTGTGAAAAGTTTTGTGCACTATTAAAGAATTTCCTTTGAAAATTTGGTCTTTGAAAATTGACCCTCTTAGTCCATTTATTTTGAAATCTAGGCTTTGATTTATAATCACTATAGGACCTAGGTTTCTTTTCTAATCTAGGATTAGTTTTGCTTACCAGAGTTTTATGTTGATTATTTATCATCAGCTTGGTTTGTTTTAGAGTCTGATTGGATGAGCTTCTGAGTCCCAAAGTTTTCAGAGTCTTAGACTTGATAGTCTCAGGTTCTGCATACTTAGGTCCTGAGTTGCTCTCTTTGAGGTTCTGAGAAACAGCCTCTGATGTAACTTCAGAGCTTGTCTTGCAGACCCCAGAGATACCTTCAGAGTCTGAAACAGCCATAGCTTTGCCTTTGTTTTTCTCAGGCACAAAGGTTGAATAGAGATTATCAGGAATATCATTTAAACAAATATAAGTATTTTGTTTCCCATATGATTTACCATATGAGTAACCGATTCCTTCACCTACATTTTTACAAACATTATAAATCATGGACGCCATTTTACTTTTGTTGACGTTCTGATGAACAAACTCCTGAAGAGCAACCTCATGCTCATCAGTAGGTTTGTTACATCTTGTGCACCCATTTTCAAGTTCTTCAATTTTGATTAAAGAATTTTTATATAGAGCTTGAAAATGTTCAGCTTTCTTTGCTAATTCATCCTTTTGTATTTTTAAAAGTTTTAGTTTAGAGGATGAATCAGCAAACTTGCTTAGAGACATACCAAGGTAGGTTAAGAGTTGTTCCTTAGAATAATTTAGAAATACCTGTTCAGATTCATCAGAGTCTGTTCCATCAGAGTTTGATCCTTCAGAGTTTCCATCAGCTGTAGCCATCAGAGCCATATTTGCTTCTTCATAATCACTGTCTGAGGACGTTTCCAGGTCTTCAAACGTTGCCATTAAGCTCTTCTGGAATCTCCTCTTGTAGCTACTGAACTTCTTGTTCTTGTCCTTTGATGAAGCTTCAGGAGATTCAGCAATGAAATGTCCTGGTTTGTTACACTTGAAGCAATTCTTCTCTTCTCTGCTGGGAGTGTTCCTTGAACTATTTCCTTTATGACTCCTACTCATCCTTGCCCACTTTTGAAAGTTTCTGGTGAACATAGCAAATTCTTCATCTTCTTCTTCTTCTTGATCATCTGAAGAAGAATCCTCCTCAACCTCCAGAGTTTTAGCCTTGAAAGCTTTTGAAGATTTCTTGGTTGAAGTTAAGGCTACTGATTTTTCCTTCTTCTTCACTGCATCAGCATTCAATACCATCTCATGGCTCTTGAGATTGCTGATAAGTTGTTGGTGTTTTGTATGTTGGCCTCATTTTGCAAAAACAAGTTCAAGCAAGAAGTTGGACCAGATGTCGTAGCATGTGGGTACAACATCTGTCATGCCGATAATTAATGTTCTTTATTGCGCGCCATATCTTTGAAGATTATCTGAAGCAATATTTTCGCCTTACTTGCTTATCAAGACGCACGTTTTAAACAAGGGTTTATAAGGCGGCTGCTCCAAGAAATACTTTCCAGAAGATGCTACGCCATTTATGGAAACAAGTGATTCTTTCCATTTCATGTGTGCTGGACTTTGCAAAAGGACAGCTGAAGATTAAAGCCAAAGATGAAGACCAAGCCCATGCTAACTCAGGTCATATAAATATGTGAAGACTAAAACCTAAATGACTACTTAACCCGTATCTGAAGAACTTAGTTTTAAGGTTTGAGTCTTGTTATTTGTAAGCCTTTTCTTGTGGATTCTATAACACAAGCTTAGGTCTGTTTGGTTTGTTTTTGTGTAACTTCTCCCAAGCTTTTAAGCACGGAGACTGTTTGTTGTTTGGTTAGTGACACCGCACTGTTTGTAGAACTGAATAATCACAAGGTTTGTGATAGAAAGTAAGTGAGACGGGGTCTCAAACTTGGGAGTTCCTAGGTTGAGTTAGCACGGGTAGAGTCTAGGTGATAAGTCGTAAACTTGTATGTTTGCTGTGGGCTTAGAACTAGATCTATTATAGTGGATTCCTTCCTGGCTTGGTAGCCCCCAGAGTAGGTCGTTGTGTACGCCGAACTGGGTTAACAATTCTCTGTGTTATTTACTTCATTGTCTGTTACTTTTACTTGTTGATTATATTCTACTGTGGACATACGCTAGAGCATTTGTCTTAGCCTTACAACTGTTTACGTACGACAATTGCTATAGCTTCTGTCTTAACATCTGTCCCCAGTAGGTGTCAGAATTTCAATTGGCATCAAAGCAGGCACCTTGTTCTGCGTGGGTGAGGACCAGGGAAGTTACTTTCTGGCATAATGAACAAGGATGGTGGCTATGTCAACAGACCTCCACTTCTGGATGGATCAAACTATGATTACTGGAAAGCCAAAATGGTGGCGTTTATCAAATCACTAGATAGAAAATCTTGGAAGGCTATCCTAACGGCATGGGAACATCCAGTGATACGTGACAAAGATGGTAAAACTACAGGTGAACTAAAACCAGAAGCGGAGTGGACCAAGGAAGAGGATGAGCTTGCACATGGTAACTCCAAGGCGCTAAATGCCTTATTCAATGTTGTGGATAATAACATTTTCAGGATGATCAAACAGTGCTCAGTGGCTAAGGAAGCATGGGATATTCTAATGACTACACATGAAGGCACCGCTAAGGTGAAGAATTCAAGGCTACAACTTCTGACCGTAAAGTTTGAGAATCTAATGATGGGTGAAGATCAATCTGTTCATGACTTCCACATGACCATTCTAGACTTTGCAAACAACTTTGATGCTCTAGGTGAAAAGCTAAGCGAGGAAAGAATGGTAAGAAAAATGCTTAGATCTCTTCCTAAGATGTTTGATATGAAAGTTACTACCATAGAAGAAGTACATGATATAGGAGTGATGAAACTTGAAAATTTGGTGGGTTCATTACTAACCTATGAGTTGGCTGCTAAAGAGAAAACAGAGAAGAGGAGGAAGAGTATAACTCTTGTAACCAACACCACTGAAAGTGAGGAAGTAAAAAATGGTTTTGAAACTGATGAAAATTTATCTGAAACTATAGCACATCTAGGCAGGCAGTTCAACAAAATATTAAGGAAGATGGATGGAAGAGGCAGGACAAATGCTAAAGGCAATTTCTCTGATAATAACAGAAAGTTTAATGGTGTAAGAAAATACAGACCTGAGGAAAATGCCAGTACTGGAAAAGGTGTTCAATGTCATGAATGTGAAGGCCATGGACATATTAGAGCGGAATGTCCAACATTCCTGAAGAAACAGAAGAAGGTTATGGCTGTCACTTGGTCTGATGAAGATGACTCTGAGGATGATGACTACTCTGAGTCTGCAAATCACATTACTGCTCTTACTGGAATTATTGAATCGGAATCAGATGATGAAGAATTGACCTTTGATGAGCTAGCTACGTCTTATAAAGCACTGAGTCAGAAGAGTGAAAAGGTGTGTCAGCAACAACAAAACACTATAAGTAAATTGCAAGCTGAGAAGCTGAAGCATCAGACTCAAATATCTCAACTCACAAAGTAGCTACAATCTGAGAAGGCAAAGCATCTGTCCGAGGCTTCTGCTCTTAGAGATGAGGTAACTACATTGAACTATCAGCTGACTAGTTTAAATAAACAGCTTAGACTGCTAAATAATGGAACTGAAAGATTAGATATACTGGTTGAGGGTCAAGTTGCTGGAAAACCTATGGGTATTGGAGTAGAATATAATTATCCTAAAAAGAAAAATGCTACTTCTACTAGTACATTTGTTCCTGCTAAAGACACTTATGATCCTACTGAAACCAGACATATGCCACAGCATGTTCAACAACATCAGCCTGCCAAAATCATTCCTGAACCTAAGGGATGGATCTGTCATTATTGTGGTAGAAGAGGTCACATCAGACCTTTCTGTTTTAACCTATATGGGTTTCCAAGATGGTATAGTAATCCCAGGTACGAATCTGATTCAAGCAATACAAAGAAAGAATGGAAACCAAAGGCAAATGATGTTGCTCACATAGCTCATACTTCTCTGAGAGTTTCGTCCAGAAATGATTGGTACTTTGATAGTGGTTGCTCAAGACATATGACTGGTGTTGAAAGTTATCTAACCAATGTTAAAGCTTACACTACTAGTTATGTTACGTTTGGTGATGGAGCCAAAGGTCAGATCAAAGGCATTGGAAGTCTCATTGCAAATGGGTTGCCTAAGCTTGAGAATGTTCTTTTGGTGGAAGGATTGACTGCAAATCTCATAAGCATCAGTCAATTGTGTGATCAAGGAATGAAGGTGAACTTCACGAAATTTGAATGCACTGTCTCAACTGAAGATGGTGAATCTGTTATGAAAGGAGTTAGGTCTAAAGACAACTGCTATTTATGGATTTCTAAAGAAAGTGCTCAAATTTCCTCCTGTCTCATCACTAGAGAAGATGAAGTCAAGTTATGGCATCAAAAGATGGGTCATCTTAATCTAAGGAGTATGAAGAAAGTCATAGCTGAAGATGCAGTAAAAGGAGTACCTAAACTGAAGATTGAAGAAGGAAACATATGTGGTGAATGTCAAATTGGGAAGCAGACAAAGATGCCACACCCGAAGCTGCAGCATCTGACTACTTCAAAGGTGCTTGAATTACTCCATATGGACTTGATGGGGCCTATGCAGGTTGAAAGTCTAGGAGGAAAGAGATATGCTTTTGTTGTTGTAGATGACTACTCAAGATTCACTTGGATCAACTTCCTCAGAGAAAAGTCAGACACCTTTTGTCCTTTCAAGGATTTGTGTAAACAACTTCAAAGAGAAAAAGATAGTGTCATTGTCAGAATAAGGAGTGACCACGGTAGAGAATTTGAAAACTCAAGATTCTCTGAGTTTTACACTGCTGAAGGAATAAGACATGAATTTTCTTCACCTATTACACCTCAACAAAATGGTGTAGTTGAAAGAAAGAACAGAACTATACAAGAATGTGCTCGTGTCATGCTACACTCAAAGAAACTGCCTCAACACTTTTGGGCTGAAGCTATGAATACAGCATGTTACATTCTCAATCGTGTCACTTTAAGAGCTGGAACAACTAACACCTTATATGAATTGTGGAAAGGAAGAAAACCTACTATCAAGTATTTTCATGTATTTGGGAGTAAGTGTTACATTCTGATTGATAGAGAACAAAGGAGGAAGATGGATCCAAAGAGTGATGAAGGTATATTCTTGGGATACTCAACTAACAGCAGAGCCTACAGAGTGTATAACTCCAGAACTCAAGTGATGATGGAATCAATGAATGTTGTGATAGATGATGTACCATCTGACGCTAAGACAGATGAAAGTCCAGATGCTGATGATACCATTGCTCCAGTTAGTAAAGGACCATCTATCAGAGTCTAGAAAAATCATCCCAAGGACCTGATCATAGGCAATCCAGATGAAGGTATTACCACAAGAAGAAATCAAGATATAATCTCTAACTCTTGCTTTGTGTCAAAAATAGAACCAAAGAATGTCAAAGAGGCTCTCACGGACAATTATTGGATCACTGCCATGCAACAAGAGTTGAACCAGTTTGAAAGAAGTGAGGTTTGGGATCTAGTTCCTAGACCGAAAGGGTTGAATGTAATAGGCACTAAATGGGTTTATAAAAATAAATCTGATGAAAATGGAACTATTACAAGGAACAAGGCAAGGCTTGTGGCACAGGGATACACTCAAGTGGAAGGTTTAGACTTTGATGAGAACTTCGCCCCAGTTGCTAGATTAGAATCTATACGGCTATTACTTGGTGTTGCATGTATTCTGAAATTTAAACTTTTCCAGATGGATGTTAAGAGTGTCTTTCTCAATGGGTACTTAAATGAAGAGGTGTATGTGGAACAACCAAAAGGATTCGTGAATCCAGATCTTCCTGATCATGTCTACAAGTTGAAGAAGGCTTTATATGGGTTGAAACAAGCTCCTAGGGCTTGGTATGAGAGATTGACTGAATTTCTTGTCAATCATGGATACAGGAAAGGAGGACATGATAAAACTCTGTTTGTAAAAGAAGAACATGGTAAACTAATGATAGCACAAATTTATGTTGATGACATAGTGTTTGGTGGGATGTCAAGTCAGATGGTGGAGCATTTTTTCAAACAGATGCAGTCAGAGTTTGAGATGAGTTTAGTTGGGGAATTAACATTTTTCCTTGGACTACAAGTGAAGCAAATGGATGAGACAATATTTATCTCTCAGAGTAAGTATGCAAAAAATATTGTCAAGAAGTTTGGAATGGATATCGCTACTCACAAAAGGACTCCAGCACCTACTCATTTGAAGTTGACAAAAGATGAGAAGGGTGTTAGTGTTGATCAGAGTCTCTATAGAAGTATGATAGGGAGTCTCCTATATCTTACAGCTAGTAGACCTGATATTAGCTTTGCAGTGGGTGTGTGTGCAAGATACCAAGCTGATCCTAAGATGAGTCACTTAACACAAGTGAAACGAATCCTCAAGTATGTTAGTGGCACATGTGACTATGGCATGATGTATTCACATAGTGACAACGCTCAACTCATTGGATACTGTGATGCAGATTGGGCTGGCAGTGCTGATGACAGAAAAAACAGTTCTGGTGGTTGTTTCTTCTTGGGAGAAAACTTGATTTCATGGTTTAGTAAGAAACAGAACTGTGTGTCTCTTTCAACTACTGAAGCTGAATACATTGCAGCTGGGAGTAGTTGTTCACAACTTGTCTGGGTGAGACAGATGCTGACGGAGTATAATGTTGAGCAAGATGATATGGCTTTGTATTGTGATAATTTGAGTGCAATCAATATTTCAAAAAATCCTATACAACACAGTAGGACAAAGCACATAGACATTCGTCATCATTTTATCAGAGATCTAGTAGAAGAGAATGTGGTGGTTTTGAAACATGTTGCTACTGAAGAACAGCTTGCTGATATATTCACAAAAGCACTAGATGCTAACCAATTTGAGAAGCTAAGGGGCAAATTAGGAATTTGCCTGCATGAGGACATATTTCCTTGTCCATAAGAGACATATTTCCTTGTCCATAGTCTATTTGGAACATCCCCTCAAGTGGAATAGAAGGAGAAAGGTTGATCAAATCCATTGCAGTCTTCATTGCTTCATCCTTGAAGCCTTTTAACAACTTTGCATGACAGAGCATACACCTAACTCTATCATTAATCGTACGATTCATTCTCTGTGCAACTCCGTTGTGTTGGGGGGTTTTTGGAACTGTCTTCTCAAGCTTGATACCATGCTCTTTGTAAAATACTCTTCAAATGGACCTCGGTATTCAGCACCATTATCTGCTCGAACACACTTTGGTTTCCTTCCTATTTCTCTTTCAACATTTGCATGGAAATGCTTAAAAGGACCAAGCACCTGGTCTTTAGATTTCAAAATAAAAGCCCACACTTTTCATGGCTGGCAAGATTTATGGAATCGTCATCATCACAAATAATATAGACATTGGTAACACTATCATGGGAAACTGTAATAGTGTCTTTGTCATTTTTTTCTTTTCACTCCTTCATCTTTTTCCTTGATTGATCTCTTTTGAGTAGGCTGCAACTCTTTTTCATGTGTCCCACCTTGTTACAATAGTAATATGTAAATTCTTTTCTGGTTCTTGACTTCAAGTCTGAATTTTTCTCCATTTAAAATTGCACAAAAGAAACCAACCATGCGCTGATACAACTTTGTTGAGGAAAACTTGACTCAAGAGTCTTTTTAAAATTCGGAATTAATTCTCCCAACCACCTATGCAATTAAATGGACAACCAAAAAATTCAAATAGCATATCGAAATAGTAATAAAAGCAAAATAAATATTAGACACCGGAATTTTACGTGGAAAATTTTCTCAATGTGAGAGAATGAAAAACCACACAAGCAAGATAAATCTTCCACTATGAATAAATAATGGTTACACAAATAGTCTTCTAATAAATACTAGAAACACTAATAATCATCATCTAAGGTGGAATGAAACAAATAAGGGCATACGTGAAATTGAACATTTAAAAATTGGTCAAAATTTCTTATAAAAGGACAAAAAAATATTTCACTTTTGTTTTTTATAAAAAGGACTATAGGGAGAATATATAATTGGTGGGTCACACTGGAGTGACCCAGCCTAACAAATTCAAAGAAGTTTGTTATTTCGGTTTAAGAGTACCATTGTCCATTTGGCTAAAGAGTGCACTTAGTCTCAAATTTGAGGGTGTGCAGTAAGACTCTGATACAATTGTAGTTGAGATGTCTTCTCTTAGCTAGGAATTTTGTGGTTGATAGTCTCTTAAAACAATTTTGGCTTCATATAGTGCCTCTAAACTTCTTAACGAGAGTAACATAATTCGTGACTTATTCCAGTAATCTCTTTGGCAGTTAAAAATTATTTTAAACAATTTTTTAACTCCGGTAAGAGAAACAAGAGTTATATTATGGACCCGATTACATGGTCTATAACTAGAAGCTGATCTATTGAACCTCCAAGATGGTTTGCCTTCTTTAGATGCAGATTTGTAGCAAAAGGCCAAAATGATGAGATAGATTCTCTAGAGTTTAACTAAGTCTAAAATTATCCTTTCAAAAAAAAAAACTAGGTCTAAAATTTAGTAGACTTGTCTTTTGGTTGCAAATGAATTTTGAAAAAGAAACTAAATATGATAGAACGGTTGAAAAATACAAGGTCCGCCTCATAGCCAAATGTTTTATACAAAGAGAACATATAGATTTCTTCAACATTTTCTATCGAGTCTCAAGGATAACATCCATTAGGGAAACTAGTGGATATTTATAGTTTAGCGGTACATCAAACGGATGTTAAAACTATTTTTCTAAATGGTGAATTGGAAGAAGAAATCTATATGAAACAACATGTAAGTTTTATAATTCATGAGCAAGAAACAAGGTTTGTAAAATAGATAAGTCTTTGTATGATTTTTAACAAGCTCCTAAGCAATGACTTAAAAATTTCACAATTTGATGATTTCAAATGACTTTATAGCGAATGAACGTGACAAATGTATTTACTACAAATCAAAAAATAACATTTGCACTACTATATAATGTTGAGAATAATGTCTAAATATCTTTTTAAATATTTTAGATTTAAATATAGTTTAGAATTATATTTCAGATAAGATAATATTAGGATTTATGATTTATATTTCTTTTTAAAATTTTATGGATATATTTCGAATTTTCAGGATTAGTTTTTCTTTTAAAAGATATAATTTAGAAATTTATTTTATTTGTAGCTCTATATATAGAGGCATATAACTATAATTTATAATGAGAATAAGAATTAGAGTTTCTCCACATAAAAAAATACCCCAACAAAATTACTCCCTCCGTTCTAAATTATATGTCACTTTGAAGAAAAAATTTGTACCAAATTATATGTCACTTTAGATTACCAATGAAGCATTTAATGCAAATTTTCCTATTATATCCTTAACTATTTATTACTCTATCTTCTTTCAATTCTTCAATTTATTTTTTTAATACCATAAATAAAAGACAATAACTCATAATTTCTTTTTTTCATACGACAATAATTACATTTCTTAATATGTAACATATAATTTAGAACGAAGGGATTAATACTTATCGGCAACAAGTTGGAGGATAGTAGTAGAAATCTGTCAAATACATCGAAAACGGCGTAAAAAGCGAATCTAATCGGAGAATTAGTCGGTATCACTTTTTGGCCCTTTTGCCTTTTTGTAGGACCCATTTACTTCTTTCTCACGTCATTGCAACTATTTTTAGCCACTAAATTTCATGGCTCTCATTCAACCATTTGATGACTCATCTTCCACCTGTCACTTCCCCAGCTGTCTTCTTTCTATCCTCTTATTCGACCAAGTTTAATTTTCTGTTAAAATAAAATTCTCCCTCTAGTCTCGTATACAAGAAAAATTGACTTTTTAGATTTATTATAGAATTGATGTATCGAGATAATAATATAGTCTAAATACATTAATTCTACAATGAATCTAAAAAATGAAAATGTTTCTTATATATAAGACTAGAGGTAGTAAAAGTTTAGTAAATACTAAAAGGAAAGATTAAAGAGTGTCCCTAGACCTTATGATCCGTTTGGTTGAGCGGAAAGAAAGTGGAAGAAAAGAAAATTACGGAAATCAATGAATGAATTTAGATTAATTTAATTTTAGTCCAAGTTTATTCATTGTTTTCGTAACTTTATTTCTTCTATCTTTCTTTCCACTTAACCAAACGGACCATAAAATCTTAAAAACCAATTGTTTCTATTTAATACTAGTTAGTTGGTTTACTAGTGTTTGACATTGAATTTAGTAGGAAAAACTTTAGTTCAATTTCCTCAACTGCGATTAGGCGGAGGCCGGAAGCACTTGATGGAAGAACTGATCTCCGAATCAGATTAGACGGTGCAATAGGTCGGATACGAGTGATGAAAACAAACAAAATTGATTTTCTTTCCATTTTTTATTTCCTTAGCTTAATCATTGTTCCGGAGAACGTTTAACATGAACTCAAAAAATAGTTGCAATTTTAATGAGTTAGCTCATTCAGTAGATACATTATATTTTATATGTAAGAGTTGAAGTTTTAATATCGGAAACTCTACTTATTTATTTTATGGATGAAACAATTTATTTGAGAGGGAAAAATTCACATTATATCAAAAAAAAACGGTTAGTAAAAAATAGTAGATAAACTAAACTCTCTCCTCTATAAATCAAATACATTAATTATATAATTAATTAAAGATTCACTTTTTGTTTGTAATAATATGTATGATTTTTTTTCAATATGCACAAATAATGTAAGTTTTTTTATCATATAAAAAATAACAATAGGAAATTTCAGTGTGGTAATTTTTTCTTGTAGTCTAATGATTAGAAAGTCACTCTTTAAATGAATAAGTGAATGTATTGGACCTGCCAAAAAAAACAGATGTATTAAATTTTGAACTTCGGCTGTGTATTTCCTGTTTTTCTTTGGTCAGGTAGTCTAGTGGTTGGAAAATCCACCTTAAAGGTGAATAAATGGAGTGTTCCGAGTTCGAACCCGGACCCCTGCAATATAGTGCGATATCCCTATTAATTAAATTAAGCTCACGGGGATGGCCATCTATATTTCCTACGAACTGAACTATATTTACTATATTTACGGGAAAAAAATTAAATTGCTTTGCCCCTGATATGTTTTATAGAGTAAATTGTAAATGGTAGTTACTACTAATGATAAAAACATGTTACTTTCCCACGTTAGTGTTAACTTTGAACTTAGTTGGGCTATCAATCAGAAGTAGACATATGAATCAATCATTTTTTTTAGTTTTCATGAATCAACCATCTTAAAAGCAATTAAAAAAGAGTGTAAGAGATAAGTGAACATCATTTTATTCGATTGTGTTCCATCCAATTAATCTCATTAAATTGTTGAATTTATGCTGATATTATTAAATTCGATGTTTTCATCTAAATTCAAATTTGAAATTTTGCAGTATATGTTTTTGGAGTTTTACATCAATTATATTAAAGTATTCGATGTAAATTTAAGTTATGAGTTTCTCCTATCTATTGGATTAATTTTTTTGGGTTGAATTATTTTTATGCTCTTAAATTTGAAGAATTTGTGTTTTTATTGAGAGTTGAGCCACGAAAAAGCTATCTATTTGTTGGATTAAGGTATTTCACTGAATACCAACGAGTGAGTGAATCCACTGAAAATAGTTATCATTGGATCAGTGCCAATATAGTGACAACTACCGTGAAAATCAGCTCTTAAATGATGTGATAATGTTAAGAGTTTCACACCGAGTATATCAAAGTGTTCAATGTAATACTTAAATTTAGAGCTGTATAAAGGGCCTTAAAGGGCTGACCCACTTATTTACGATTATTAATTTTATTTACATTTTAAACAATTTTCCTATTGTCGTGAATTTATTCTCTTTTTTTTTTCAATCAACAGTGTCAACAATCGGCACCCTAAAAAAATTGTGTTTAAAATTTAAATAAAATTAACAATAAAAAATAAGTGAGTCCCTCTTAAGGCCCATTTGCGGCTCTACTTAAATCATGAAATAAAATTCTTCCACCTATTAGATCAGTCTTTTGTGATTGATTCTTCTCATATTCTTCAGTTTTAATAATATGTGATTTTAGCAATATTTGTTATTTCGTGTACAAATAAAAAAAAAACTTAATAATAGATTAAATTTAAGGTCAGATTGAGAGAAGTATTTAAGTTTAAATTGATAAAAATTTATTTGTTTCTCAAACAAACTTTAAATTTATTAGATTTCAAGCTTAAAGATAAAATTAATAAATAATCGTGCCACTTTCATAAAAAAGATTAAGAAAAGAAAAAGATCAGAAACACTTTCCTTTTCTTTGATTAAAGGGAGCTTTTCCTTTACAATAATAAATTACAAAGGTCGTATGAAATTGAAAATGGTAAAGAAAAAGTAGACACCAACTTTCTTTATAAAATATCAATTTTTATATGAGAAAGGTGAGCCCAAAACTAAACCAATAGTCTATATTGATGAGAGGGGCAAAACCAAAACCCTTGAAAGAAAATTAAATGTAAAAATGGAGAGGCCCCCTTTAGTCTATTACTATGAAATATCAAATTTAGCCAAACTCTGTAAAATATTAACCAAATTCGTCCTAGATCAATTATTGTCATTATTATTCAATTTATTTCAAATGTTATCATATTTAATAACTTAGAACATAAATTAATTATCCCTAAAAGACCATGATTCCATGAAAACTTCTACCAGATAATTGAAAAAGTAACTCTATAAAGTGTTTTAATACAATCGATCGTTAGTTGATTCAACGGTAATTGAAGTGAATTTAGTTGGGAGGATCACAGTTTGATCTCGACAACTGCGATCAGAAGGGGACTGGAACCACTTAATATTAGAGCTGATCCGCAAACCAAATTTGATCAGTCCAATGAGTCGGATACTACGATGTAAAAAAAAGATTTTAATGCTGTTTTATTTCAAAATTGGACTTAATATTTGTTGTACTCAACCAATAATAATTAAATGATATAACACAAATCACTTTTAACTTAATCAAAGTTTTAAGTTCGATATCACAGCTGCACGCAGAAGATATATTGATTTATGTAATAAAATCAAATTGTGTCATTGCATATATAAAGCTTTAAAGTTTGAAGTAAAAAAGAAAAAGAAATTTAGAAAAGAAAAACTTGAATAAAAAAGAAATGAAAAAAAAAACAAAGAAAAAAAAGGCACAAAAGGGTGGTAGTACTTTGTCTATGATAAATGCTCATGTTCTTTTGTACTTTTTGCAGTGTGACTTTTAATTTTCAAAAGTCTTTTGTGGGGTTATTTGTCTTTTTGCAAACTTTTTCCCCTTTGAAAAGTTCTGTCAAATTAATAGCTTTTCACTTTTTTTACCAAACACTTTCACTTTTTCTCTTTCTATATCTCATATCTCATATCTCATTCATTCTTTCTTTCTTTATTTCTGTGTTTTTAAGCTGTTTACAAACATCATAAGTTTCAACAACAACAATAATAGAAAAACATATCACAAAAATGAATTGTGAAGGTGACATGTGTGTTAATGATCATTCTAGTATCATGCTCTTTGGTAAGAAGATTCCGGTGCCGGAATATCATTTTCCGGCAACATCTCAAAAGGGTTCTCAGATTCAGACCAATTCTACAACCATGGTAAATACTCAATTAGTCATCTTATATTAAATCATATACCCAATAACCATTTTTCATTTAAAAATTTAGTTTTTAAAAAAATTTGTATTGGGGTTAATAGAATTTTTTCTAAGCTTTCAAAACATTTGAAATTTGTAGAGTGTTTATTCTAATTGATTTTATATTTTTAATATATTTATTTGTTAAAAAAATTAAGAATATGTATCTTGTTCATATAATAATATGTGTTTAATTGTATGACTTCTAGTAAAAAAATTGGTTATTTTTTTGTTGTGTGTCTATATAGACATATATGATTTAATAAATTGGATCTGCTCAATTTTTTTTTAATGATTTTGATACTTATCTTTTTGTGTAATAGTGAGTTGTACTTCTGAAAGAAATTAACTGTTTCATTTTGATTGAAACATTACTCAAATCCAAAAGTTGCTAGGTGCTCTTTCTTGTGAATTCTTATGACTTAATTAATTCCTCTTGAAAATGACTTAATTCTTATGAATTCAAGTATATATTTATTGCAATTCTTGATCAATTGCAAATAGATATGTTTTCATGAATATAATATGATTAATTAGTGTAATAAACTGAAACTTTGGCAGATTGGTGAAGAGTTTGACGAAATCATGTGACACCGTGATTTTGTTGAAGCTCTGCAGTTTCTTTAAAAATCATAGTGACATAAGGTGATTCTGCCTAACTCATTGTTAAGAAGATTTAAGTTCTAATAATTTGTACTGTGGAATTTTTTTTGTGGAAATTAAATATAACATATGATGATTATTAATTGATTATGTTCCTTGATTTTATCTACAAAGTTGTGACATCAATACAGACATCAGACACAATACTGACATCGTCACTTAGACGCATATAATATAGTTTAAGAAAATAAAAGTGTTTTAATGCCACTGCACATATCAGTGTCTAGTGTTGTTGCTGTATAAGATTTTGTTTCTTGATTATGCTATGTTTGTTGCCAAACTTTGTTCTGTATGACTACTGATTATGGTTTATATTTTATAGAATGCTTGCAGTAACTCAAAACAAACAAGAATCGAAATGTCTCATACTCAAAATATTGAGAAGTCGAAGAACTCTTCTAAAGAAGAAAATGAATCAAAAGTTACTACAAGCACAGTGGAAGATACTATGGAAACTAGCAGCACAGATCAAGACAAAGTCCTCAAGAAACCAGACAAGATTGTTCAATGTCCGAGATGCAACAGTTTCGATACGAAATTTTGTTATTTCAACAACTACAATGTCAATCAACCTCGGCATTTCTGTCGCAACTGTCATAGATATTGGACCGCAGGTGGAACAATGAGAAACGTTGCTGTCGGTGCGGGGAGACGAAAGAACAAACACATAGGTTCACAGTATCGTCACATGATTGTAGCGTCCGGAAGAACTTCGACCGCAAATTTAGAAACCAATGACTCTCTCCAACATGATAATGGTACTGTCTTAAAATTTGGTCTAGATGTTGATGCAAGTGCTAACAATTTTACGGAAAATCGAGAAGAATCATCATCATTATGTATATCTTCAGTGACAAACGGTTATACTCGAGGAACCGAGTTATCCGAATCCGAACATAATAATAGGTCAAAACCTATGCAGAGCTACCCTGCCACTTCATGGATGATTCCATTGAATCAAAGTTGGAACAATGTTACTTCCATGGTTCAATCTTCTATGCAGATGTATCCTACTACAATGCAGTGGTGTCACGCGCCTATGGTTGCAGTTACGAACATTTTCACACCAAACATTGGCTTGCAATTTGTTCCTGGTTCATATGGAAATGGAAATGTTTCAATTGGTTCAAATGGTTGCATTTCACCCTCTTCATCTACTACTAGTAACAGTTTAGGTAATGGATCACCAATACTTGGAAAGCACACTAGAGATTCTGTTTTGACGGATGAAGAGAAACCGGAAATGTGTCTTTTCGCACCGAATACTCTTAGAATTGATGAAACAAATCTTGAATAGATTCTGATACTATTTTACATTTTTTTAGGGAAATTTAGATCTGGGCGACACCCGTAAGATCCGGGAATACCACAAGGACTCAGTGTAATCTCTTCGGTGGACTAAATTTCTTGTGCCTAAATTGCATTTGTAATTTCTTTTGGGCATAGCTTGTGTTGTTGTGCCTATTTAGTTAATTAAATATCTCTTTACTTTTGAAAAAAAATCAAAATTCTATGTATTGGTGACAATCTATCCATTCACCCCCGGACCATGCAATATATAAGTAACACGCCGTAATTAATTCCGTCCATTTATTTTACATCGGACGGCTACGATACATATGCATTAAAAGAATCTTGACCATCGTTTAAATCAAACGGTTGATAGTAACTGCTTACAACAAGCAATCTATTTCCTTCACCCCTTGGAAACCATCACACCCAAAATGGTACAATCTATCAAAGGAAAAAATTTGGTTAATATTTGGCGGAGACACCATTAATTGTGTACGTTCACCATAAGTCGCAGATGTAGTGGCTGCTCTAAGGGTGGCCGGATTAGGTGCCCGCCCATGGCTCAATTTTTTTCTTGGCACTAAAATAGGTTGTTTTTTTACGTACGTATATTCGTAGATATTGTTGAGTTAACACTTTGAGTGTGTGCGCGTCAATTTTGATCTCATTGCAATACTTTTACGAGTATTCTACAGTCAATTGTTATGAATGAAATGTAATGAGATATTTCAGTAAAAAAAATGTTATTAAGGACAACACTTTATAACTTTGCCCATAACACTCAAAGTGTTGATACCAATCAACTCTAAGTATATGTTTAGTTTCAATTTTGGAGTAGCCAAAATTAATTCTAGATGTATTAAAATTTGAGAGGCCTATACTCAACCACAAAAGTTAGCTTGAGAGTTGAGGTTTGCACTACTTTATAAAGGCTATCTTTGTCATATCTCTAGCCAATGTGAGACTTCTAACAAGACGTGTAGAATTGATTTTGATTTGTTTGGTTTCTCAAAAGTAGAATTGATTCTGCCTTTAGAATAGATTCTATTTGAAGCTAGAAATTGTAGCATCTAATTTTTAGAATTGATTTGTACGTACACTCAAACTTTTTGTTCAACTCACTTTTAGAGAGATAAGCTCCTCCTTCTCTCTACGTTTTTTTCATCTTCTTTCATTGAAAATGGGTGGTCTTGGGTTTTTTTTTATACCCGAAATCACCCTTTGCATGTTTTCTCATTTGCTTTAATCTAAATAATTAAGTGGTTTTCACATAGAATAAATGTTTGTTTTGTGTTTTTTTGCAATTTCGTCGTCTCAGTGCGACATTGTTTGATTTCTCGTCTTTTGTTGCGTTGTTCGTTTGATTGGATCGACAGATTAACTCAGTCAACTTCTGATATACACAGCGATTAATTAAGTTCGTCAACGATGCAGATCTGGAGGCATATATGTATTCTAGTTACTTTGATTTTGTCATATTATTTGTAAGCATGAATATGTCTTTTATGCTATTAATATGAATGTTGTGAATTTGTTCACAGATTCATCCTTTTCGTTGTTAGCGGTATTGAATTTGTACTCGAATCATATGTATTTAATCGACTTGAATGAATGAATATATTTTATTTTAGTAAACAAAAAATAAATTACTTCGGCCTGTTTAGATTTGATCTATTTTTGAGCTTATGAAAATAATTTATGCAAATAAATAAACTTTTATGTTATTTCATATGTTTTCACAAAAAAAGTTGTGTTTTTATAATTTATTTTTTTATAAATTACCGTGAAAATTTTATAATAATAATACATAAAAACCTATTTATTTACACAAAAACCTATTTATTTCCATAAACTGTTTCACATACATTTAAAAATAAATTAATCTAAATGGACCTTTTATATATCTCCAACTTAATTTTGATCAGCATCAATTTTATAGAATTAATTTTGCCAAAATCATTTTTAATTATTTAATTATTTTTTTGGTAAGGTTAATCATTTAATTTAAATAGAGTACAATTTTTCTTTTTGGGATTAATAGGGTTTTTTTATAAGCAGGATTAATAGGGGTTTTAAAAAGCCAAAAAATAAAATCTAAATATTTTCCACTTTGAAAGCGACGTAAAAAGCGAATCTAATCTAAGTCGGCATCACTTTTTGGCCCTTTTTTCATTTTCGATGGGTCCCTTTTCTCTTTCTCATATTTTTATCATCTTCACTATTCTTAGGACTCACTTTTTAGCCACAACATCTCTTGGCTCTCATTCATGTATTTGATGACTCATCTTCCACCTGTCATCACCCCATATGTCTTCCTTCTCTGTCTCATTGTTTCTCTTAACACACAGTTAAATAAATTGTTTCTCTTTTCTTAATTAATAGTACTCCCTCTAGTTCTTTATATAAAAAAATATTTGTTTTTTAGATTTATAAAATGATTAATATATTTGATCTAAAAAGTGGATTAGATACATCAATCATTCCATAAATCTAAAATGTAAAAATTTTCCAATTGAAGAAATAAAATATTATTTGAATACATTTTGTTATTATCAAAACACTTAATAAATAAAATATTATTTGAATACATTTTGTCCTAATAAAGTCTCAACATATCCGATTGAAGGTTGTGCAATCTCGATCAAGTTTTTTACTTGTTAAGATGGCTTGAATATGTTTTTTTATAAACAGTAAATTGTTAGAAATAATATAAAACCATTGATGTAGCCTTTCCTAACAGTTTAAACTTTTGGGATAATCGGTTATTTGATATGGTATCAGAGCCACTATGACGAAGTGGTCTAGAGTTCGATCCCAGCTCCCCTCACTTTCTAATTAAAAAAGTGGAATTTAAGCAGGGGCGGATCCAAGGCCTAGCATGCCTGGACACGTGCCCAGGCTCGGCCAATTATATTTTTTTTAGAGTTCTTACATGAACAGTGTAATAAACGTGTGTTTTAATACATATATTATTTAAGCTGTTAAATGACAACAAACACACATTGGCGCAGTGGTTTGGCTTGTTGTTAATAATGCAGAGACCTGGGTTCACCTCCCAGCCACCCCATTTAATATTTAAGCCTTTTGTTTTTTTACTTACCATTTTGTTTTTTACTTCATTTTCTTTTATTTGTTTTCTTTATCAAAAATACTAAAAATATCAACTTTATTTTCTATGTTGTAATTCTACTTTCTTTCATATGTAGGATTGTGGGAGTTTATGACATCTACTTATGTAGTTATTACGAATCAAATATTTAGATAAAATCTTTAATTAATTACTTTTATTATAATTTCAGTATATATAATTAGTTAAAAATGGTCCGATCCGGTTAAACCCGATCCGAAAAACCTTAAACCAATAAACATTTGTGTATTAGCGGTTAAAATTGTGCCCAAGCTTAATATTACTCCTGGCTCCGCCACTGAATTTAAGCATATGGTAGGTGGGCCTATGCATTATCCAGACTTCAAGCCCAAGTGGGCTCTTACGTGAGGGGGCGTGTTAGAAATAATATAAAATAAGAGGGGCTACAAAACAAAGGCACCGTATATTAGCGGAACACCAATGAAAATACCAAAACAGAGATGACTTGAATATGTATTTATAAGTAAGAGACAATATTTATCTTACAATCCGGTTTTGTAAGAATGAGTTAGACACAATTTTCAATTCTAATATGATATCAAAACCTCTCCAGATTTCCGCTATTGAGCCACTCATCATTTATATCCACCCACCAAAATAGTACTAGACGTGAGAGGGTGTAAGAATGAGTTATGCCTTATTCTCAATTTTAATATATGAATTAAAAAAAAAAAAATATAAATATGAGAAAACCCTTATCCAATGTTACGAGTCTCCATTGGCCAAAGTCCATCCATATAGTCTTTTTTTTGAACAAACAGTCCATCCATATAGTTGATAGCTTGATACTTAAATCACGAGCATTGAGAGACTTATCTTCTTTTCTCATCATAAATCTTCCATGTAAGTTATTTTGACATACTTATCTTGTGTTAGTTTGATGGACACGGAATCTCCCTTGGCTTACAGACATTCCCGACTTATTTTCTATTTTTTTCTTCTCTTTAAAAATAGTAAAGAAGAAAAAAATTATGTTTGACTTAACTTTTCTTTATTTTTTACATCTTTACTTTATTTCTTTAATACTTTTAAGGAGAAATAGTGTCAAATATAATTTTATATTTCTCTATTTTGTTTAAGCAGAAATAGAAAAGTAAAAAATAAACCGAGCCAAACGGAGCCTATATCTCTTCATGATTCTTCAAACCTACACCCTAATACTTTACTTCTTATAAGAAATAAAGTGCATATTCAAATCACTTTTCCATTTTGAAAGAGAAATACACAAAGTCGATAATACATTTAATTTTATTTTCTTCTATTTCCACTAAACCATGCACTACTTTTAGACAAGACTACTTTCCATAGATTGGGATTCATCGAATGCACATTGTAGGCCGGTGTAGTAGATAAAGATATATCTTATCTCATAAACAAGTTTGTTCAAGTTTTGATTGTTAATGAGAATAATTCGTAGGGAAAAAGTTAAGTATTATTCCATATATGCTGTATATACTGTTATTCACATAAAATGTAAAATATTTACCCATGTTTTTCTGTGGGACCCACCTATTTAATAAATTTGGGTGTTTATTTTGTACAACACAGTAAAAACAGTTTATAAGGAACAATATATAAGTTTTGTCCTAATTCGTATATGGATAATCAATAAGTCATGTTCAATGAATTTCACATTTAAACTTTATTTATCTTGTAAAAAAAGAACACCTACTTTTTATTTTATGCCATAAAAACAATGAAAAAAGAAGAAGAGTGTTTTCTTTAATAACTAACGCAATCCATAAAAAGAAATAGTTAGGTGAAAATAAGATTGTAAATTAAATAATGTAGAAAATTGTCATAATCAAAGTATTCAATACTTTTGTTACATAGAAAAAAATAGAAGCCTACGAAATTTCACACTTCAAGCTATTAGACAAATATTCTACTTATATCTTTTAATAGCATAAACTAAAAATTTCAAAAACAATTGAAATGAACAAGAAGAAAAAAAAGGAAATTCTGTATTGGCAAGCACAATCAATATTCCTAATGTTATAATTAATAATAGATGATATATATATATATATATATATATATATATATATATATATATATATATATATATATATATATAGCATTTGCAATATGATCAAAGAAGCAATTATCATAAACAAACACACTCAAAAATGAAGTTCATTGCCATCTTAATGATATTCTTCTTTATTGTTCCTTTCTCATTGGCTCAACTAAGGTTTGGCTATTATAGCTTTACATGTCCAATTGCAGAGGAAATTGTAAGTGAGGTTGTGGAAAACTATTACCAAAGTGATGCAACCATTGCTGGTGCCTTGATTCGTTTGCACTATCATGATTGTATTTCCAATGTAAGATCTATTTTATTTATTTTATTATTTCAATTATTTATATTTATAATTTTTAATCATATTTGTATTTATATTCATATTTTATGCAATATATAATATATAGCACATCAATTTGATTTTAAATGTTGATTATTGCTTCAAACAAAATTGGATATGATATCCGAAATTTCGCTTATACTTAGTCTTAGGAATATGGGGGGGGGGGTGTATTTTGCTAGATGATGCTCTAGGCTTAAGTTTGAGATTTAGTGAATTGCTTGAGTTTATTTGTAGAAGAAGAACGTGATATATTCATGATGCTTGTGATGCCTTATATATAGAAGTGTCATAGGAGATAGTAGATGGAGTAGTTGTGAGGTTATATGGAGTAGTGGGGTGATGGTGGAGTAAACATAAGGAGTAATGGACTATTGCTATGACCGAGTCATTTTGGGCCTTCTCTGACTTGGGCGAGTGGACCAAGACAAATAGGCTCTAGGTATCCCGCCCAGTACAGGATCTTTCAATCACAAGATTTAAATTTTGATATTGTGTATATGTTTTCATAAAACTTTATTAAAATATGAGTATTCTGGTCTTGATCGGACAATCTAATCGATTACGTGGCTGCACAAATTTCTTGAGTTAGAGAGACTAATTGAAGCAAAATTAAATATATGCATATCATATAAAAAGGAACAAAAGTGGTCACACATTTTATACTTTTTTTATTTCAGGGTTGTGATGCTTCAATACTAATAGATTCAACAAAAAACAGAAAATCAGAGAAAGAAGCAAGACCAAACCAAACGCTTAGAGGATTTGACCTAATTGACGACATCAAGAGTGCCTTAGAACAAGAATGCCCCGAAACCGTTTCGTGTGCCGATATCATAACAATGGCCACAAGGGAAGCAATTGCATTAGCAAATGGACCAAGATACCATGTCCTAACAGGAAGAAGAGATGGGTTAGTATCAAATGCCTTAAATGTGACAATTCCTGGAACATTACTTAATGTGTCACAAGCTCTAAAAAAATTTACCTCAAAAGGGTTAACATTAGAAGACATGGTGACCCTTATTGGAGCACACACTATTGGTTTTTCTAAATGCAAATTTTTTCAAAATAGGTTATCAAGTTTTAGATCAGGAAGAATTGACCCTACAATGGATCCTAATTTAAATGCTAATTTGGTTAAAAAATGTGGATCAAGATTTAACCCTGCAGAGAATCATACTTCAGTGTTTTTGGATCAAGAAACACCTTTTGTTTTTGACAATAAATTTTACAAACAAATTATTAATAAGAGAGGGATACTTAAAATTGATCAACAACTTGCTTTGGATCCTATTTCTAGAGAATTGGTTTTGAATTTTGCAAGTGGTAATTTTAGCTTTTGGAAAAGATTTGGTGTTGCTTGGAGTAAGCTGGGAAGAATTGAAGTCTTGGTTGGGAATGAGGGTGAAATTAGAAGAAATTGCAGGGCTTTCAATAATGATATTTGAATGTTGATTTATTGTTTTAATTTGTCTTTTTATTTTAATGTTTTTGGTTTTTAATTATACTAAAAAAATAAGGGTGGCTTTTTCTATTAGGTCACCATGTTATTATACCATAATACATCATACATGTGAATTATATGTTTGAAGATATGAATTATTTATCTACAAATACCTTAATATATTTAATTTTTTACTATTTTCATTGTGAACTCTTCTTATATGTAATTTCTTTTGTTAATCATGGTATTGTCTAAACCAGCTTTCTATAGTTTAATCTGCAATGCTCCACATTCATGTCACACTATATTAAAGGCCCGTTTGTTTAGGAATTTTTTTCAAAAAAATCTATTTTTTTTTAAAAAATCACTTTTTTTTTAATTTTATTTTTAGTGGTGTTTGTTTCAAATTTTTTCAAAAATCATTTTAGTAAAAAAATCTATTTTTTCTTCAAAATGAAGAGCTATTTTGAATAGCTTTCTTCAAAATATATTTTTTCGAAAATCATTTTCTAAAAAAATAGATTTTTATGATTGTAAACAAACGGAAAATAGCTTTAGATTTTCTTCAAAATCTCTACAAAAAAATCTATTTTTTTTAAAGCTTAAACAAACAGGCTCTAAATGTGATTTTTTTATGTTTTAATTGGGACAAGTTTAATATAAGGATTTTTAGAGGTGGCATTAATTTAACAAGCTTGCTTCCACTAAGAAGTTCGCCTTGCCGACGCTAAATATCAAATGCTGACGCTAAAGTCGGCTTTTACAATGGAGTTATGCCGTTGTGCCAAAACTCGATGTAAATAATTAATATTCATTACTACATTTTGGCTTTTCGACAACAGTTGAAAAATGTAGATTAAATAGTGAAAGTTGTAACCAAAAGACTGGTGCAAAAATAAGAATATAAATTTCACCCTAAACACTTGTGAAAATTGTAACCAAAAGACTAGTAGAGATATAAATTTCACCCTAAACCAATGGAATGCCCGCAGAAAAAACTATTTTGAAGTACCGAACAATATGTTGAGAAAAAGAAAACGGCGCTAGCTTCAACTACAGGATTCATAGTTTCACTGTAGATTCCGATTGAAAAGGTTGTTGCCACCACAAAGGCTGAGATACCGTGAGTAGAAGGTTTTGACCCGAACCACGTTCACACTGTCGTTGCCACAGAGAAGGTACCATCTAAGGACAAAGTTGATAATAATTATGATAATGCTGACAGACTTGTGCGGCATAATGATAATGATGGCAGACTTAGTCATACCAAGAAGGTTGCTGAACATGAAAACAATAAGGAAACTACCGGTGACACTGTTAACTAAAAGAGATACAAATAGATAAAGAGAAAGACGGCTAGAGTTCAATAGAATATCATTAACATTGTTTTTTTATTATAAGAGAATTTATAACCATATCTAAGGAACTCTAACTTAATGCTATAAACGCTCAATAGCTTAAGTGCAATACTTTAACACCTATCCTCAAACTCATGATGCATCGACAAAAAACATTGTGAGTTTGTCAAACAAAATACAAAAAAATACTAAATAATATAAACTTCTAACACTACCCCTTAAGGTAAAACTTACTAAACTTGTTACAAATTAACCCAGAAAAATAAACCAAATTAGCTAATAACTAATGGAGAGTAGGAACCAAAGTGAGTTGTTATCATAGAGAATGCAGCAAGAACCATCACCATTAGCCAACCGTAGAGACAAATCATCCAAATAGAACCAAATCAAACAATTTCAATCCAAACCAAATAGAATAATCAGTAGGGAGAAGTGCAATGCAATCAGAAGAATCAATAGGGAGAAGTGTAATGCAATCAATCAAAAGAATCAATGGGGAGAAGTGAAATCAAATAGAAGAATCAATAGGGACGTGCAATCAAACCGAAGAATCAATAGGAAAAAGTGCAATCAAACAAAAGATGGTTTGCCTTATTTGGCCCAACTTATTTTTTACTTGTTGGTTTGACTCGGCTTAATTTAGTATTATACTTGTTGGTTTGCCCCAACTTATTTTCTACTTTTTTGACTCTCCTTAAAAATAGTAGAGAAGTAAAAAATTGTATTTTACTCTACCTCTTCGTATTTTCTACTTCTTTACTTTATTTTTCTACTACTTTTAAGGAGAAATAGAACCAAATATAATTTTCTACTTCTCTACATCCATTAAAGAGAAATCGAAAAGTAAAAAATAAACTGGTGTTGGAACAAAATTAGTTTTATTTATAAAACACCCTAAGTTTTGATGATAACAAAGTATTAAATGGACAATTGGTATTACTAATGTTTTAAATTGAGTGTGCGGGACAAACTTATATTTATGAAAGAGCACATTTAATTTAAGCTTTGAAGAAACTTTGATAGAGTCTGAAGCATTACATTCTGAAGGCGTTCAGAAGTCAAAAGGTGTTCAGAAGTCAAAAGACGTTCAGAAGCCTACAACACTCAGAAGCTACATGGATCAGAAGTTGCTTGGTATTGAATCTCTGAAGGCGTTAAGAAGTCAAGTGTTATTCAGAAGACGAAGACGTTCAGAAGCTGAATTACAAAGGACTATCAGAAGCCAAAGATTCAAAGACCATCAGAAGCCAAGAAGTCAAAGTTTATCAGAAGCCAAAGAATTCCAACATTCATCTCAACGGAAGATATTCAAAACCCACGTTTCAAGCAATTGGAAATAAACAGCTGTCCATCTCAACGGAATTCTACAACGTCTCAAATTCTCTCTTCTCTCATATATATATATATATGTAGAGTTAGAAGAATTTATGTGAAACTGTACGCACAATACACAAGAGAGACACACATAAGCTGAACTGAAATTATCTTTCAAACTAAGTGAACAACAAACTGTCTGAGTCTTTGAAAGTTATTTTGTGTAATAGTTTTTAAGCTTAGACGTTTAGGATTTACTCCTGTGTGAGTAATTTGGAAAAGTCTCTTGTTAGTTGTAACTTGAGCATTTGTAAAAGTCTCCTGTTGTGTGATCTGGAGCATTTGTGAAGTCTCTTGTCTTGTGTGACTTGAGCAATAGGGAAGTCTCTTGCTTGTGGGCTTGAGCACTTGGATTGTAATCTTTAGTGATTATAGTGAAATCCCTTGGAAGTGCAAGGGGGCTGGAGTACTCTCGATTTGTGAGGGGAACCAGTATAAAATCCTTGTGTCTCTCTCTCTCCCTTGCCTTTGATTTTCTACTCAGTCTTTAACTTGATTGTGTTATTAATCCGCTGCTAAAAGACTCTGATAGATCTATATCTTGAAAAGTTTTTTAAACTCTAAAAACACAATTCAACCCCCCTTCTTGTGTTTTCCTTCCACCCCTTCAGTTGGTATCTAGAGCTCCGATTCTGTTGCTAAATCACTTCACAGTGAGATAGTAAAAGATCTAAAGGAAAAACACTATGGCTAAGCTTCTGAATGATGAGTGGAAACAGAGAATCTACACATGTATTGCTGATCTCATCAAAGATATGGAAGAAGGACTAAATCTGAATGAGGAGCTAAGCAATAACCATGATAAAGAAGCAGCTAAAAGAGGGAAGCAAGTCATGAATGAAGAAGAAGCACATAATGAAGAATCTGATGAAGAATATTTTGAGAAGTTCTCCAAGAAATTTCAGAGATGGTCTGATTTCAAGAAAAATGGAGAAGAGATAACTAAAGGGATGACAATCTAGGAAGAGATAGACAACTTCTCTGAAGGTAACTCTGAAGGAGAGAATGAAGTCAAGCTATCAAGCATCTCAGAACCTAAAGTGGACTCAGAATCTGAACGTGCAAGTTATGAAGCTCTGAATCAGGTATACTCTCAACTTCCAAAATCTGAACTTATCAAACTACTTAATGTCAGTTCACATAAGTATAAAAAGCTTAAAGTTAATTGTGAGCACTTAAGTGAACAAGCAAATCACTTTGAATGTTTATATCAAAAGGCTCTAGAAAAGATTGAAGATCTTGAAAAAGGTAGTGCTTGTTGTAGCAAACCTTATGATTCAATTGATTTTATAGACTTTTGCAATAAACACACTTAGAGTAGTAAAATTTCTTCTTTATTATGTTCTTTGAAAAACAATGGTGTAAATGGAATTGGTTATTCATGTGCTGACACATGTGAAGAACCAAGTTCATCAAGCATATTTGAAAATGCTTCACCTTCTGATCTCTATTCTACATTTGTACCTATAGCACTCAGATGGTTCAAATAGAGAATAGAGGTCTCATAGCTAACAGTCTAGGACCCTCCAGCAAGTGGGTACCAAAAGACAGAATTGTTTACTTGGCTGCAGGTCAAATGAGAACTCAAGACCTTCCAATCACATGGTTGCATGTAACGACAAATGGAAGAAGAGAAATTGTGCACAGAAGGCACTTTTATGATGAATCAGATGATGAATTTGAATTGGATTTCATAAGAAATAAAAGGAAATATGATCCAGAAGATGAAGAATATGAAGCATGTTTTGAAGATAACTATGATGAAGATGATGGTGATACATCATGGTGGGAAGACATTCCAGAATGTAACCTCTATAGTGATTAATCAAGGACCAGAAAAGGCTCAATCTACATATTCAATAAAGAGCATTGTCTGGAACAAAATAAACTCTGTAAGTTGTTAATTACCTTCTCTATCAAAGGATTTTCATTTAGCTAAAAGATTTAATTTTCTTTAAGAGACACATACCTTTTAAAAACATGTTCAGAATAAAACAATCTTGCATCTGAACCTATTTTCTGGCTTAAAAAGAAATTTTTAATTTTTGGAATCTGAAGCATTATTAGGTTTTCAGCCTCTGAAGTGCTTCAGACTCTGAGAAGTCTTTAGCTTCTGAATGAAAATGCCTCTGAACTTTTTAGAATTTCAAACGTTTTAGTGTTGTACATCTGTACGTTTTGGCGCTAAATTATTGAACACGTATGCACGATCTCATTGGATAGAAACGGTTAATGACGGTTTGAATTTCTTTTATGTTTTCTTTAATGTGTGCTTTACTTTGTTTTTTTTAAGAAAATCACATAATCACTTGCACACTTTACACATTCACAACATACACTTTCGTCTTCTAGACCACAGAGCTATTTCTTTCTTTCTCAAATTAGCAAAACCCTAAACCCCCAAAATCTCAGCAATGGCAGCATCAACCTCTACTGCGTTTTCATTCCCAAAGGATATTCCGATCAATACTATCAACTGCACAGAAATGTTTAGGAAAGAGAAGTCTTTGGATATGAAAGACAAATCATTCAACATGGTTATGGAACAACCTGTTGATTTCGAGAGCTTAAGGTTAAATAAGCATGATGTTGAAGGATTTTTTATTGATCAAGATGGTGGATACATGTATATGAAGTTGTTAAATGGACCTATCTACCCTACCCTAGTCAAAGATTTCTGGATTAGATGCAAAGTGGTAATTGTTGAAGACTATGACAAAGAGCTCAATGCATTGAGGAACTCAAAACCAGAAAATAAGGACAAGACTCCAGCTGAATTGGGTCTAAGAGAAGTCAAGGAGGATGAAATTAGGTCTGTTGTATGTGGATTTGAAGTAATCTTAACTCACTCTAATTTGGCGAATGTTCTACAGATTCCCAATGAAGGTTCTTACTATGCCTTCAGTCAATTTTCTGTAAAAGATTCAGAATTTCTCACAGATATGACAAAAAAATGCTATGAACAAGGGAAAAGCTGTGAGAGCAACAAGATTGGTGACTTGAAGCCTACTCAGAAATTGTTGGCCAAGATTATGCTAGGTTCAATCTTTCCAAGAAGTGGAAGTGCTGATCAAATCTCTTGGGATCATAGACATTTTGTCTATTTTCTAAGTAGAAAAATGCAGCTCAATTGGCCAAAATACATCTTCAACCATTTATGCAAGGCTGTGTGTGCTACTCAGAAGCAAACCATGCCTAACATTCATGTGGTATACCCAAGGATTTTAAGTGAACTGTTCTATCAGTGTGGTGTAATTGATGTAATCAAAGCTGCTGGTCAAGAGAATTTGTTAAGAGAAATTAGAGCCTCTGCAATCTCAGTAAACACTCTGTCCAATATGCATTTTCTACCAGGACAAGTGTTGATAATGTTTGAACCCTTGGAACAACTACCACATTCTGGACACTCTTTGGTAGTAAGTTTAAAGATTAACTTGCCTTCTGTCACTGGAGGTATAGTTAACCAGTATATTCAGCTACTGGAAAACCAAGGAGAAGCTTATGAGATTGAGGAAGAGGAATTGAAGAAGAAGAAAAGGAAGAGATTGGTGAAAGCTGTTGAAAAGAGTACTACTGCTAAGGTTGAAAGTAAGGGAAAGGTCAGGACTAAGGCTGGAAGTTCAAAATGTGTGATTATTGTGGATGATGCTGAGGATGAAGACGACAATGAACCCTTGAGAATCAAGAGAAAGAGAATCTCCAAGGAGCTGAAGAAGAAGACTGCTGAGAGCTCCACTATTGCTGAAACAGGTAATGTATCTACTCCTAAAGATACTATTACAATAACTCAAGATGTTCAGAATCCCCCAATCACAAACAATCCCTCAGAATCACCTTTAAGTTTTCTAGAACAACATCTGCAAGGTGAACTACCTCCACAACCTGAACCAACAACAAAGCCATCTGATCACTATGCCAAAAAAGGCTTTAGATAGCGCTTTTTTTAGCCTTCAACAACGCTTACAAAACGCTATCTATTCTGGCGCTGTTAAAAGTATAGACAGCGCTTAATGATCAAGTAAAAGCGTTGTCTAATGTTATATTTAGACAACGCTTTTGGTTTAAAGATCTATTATATGCCACCATTAGACAGCGCTTTCTATTTATAAACGCTGTCTAATGTCATCTTTAGACAATACTTTATGTTTGGAAGCGCTATTATATGCTACCATTAGACAACACTTTTACTTATAAACGTTGTGTATTGTAATCTTTAGACAACGCTTTTTGTTTAACGCGCTATATTATAGCACCATTAGACAGCGCTTTTCACTTATAAACGCTGTTAAAAGATCTATGTAAATTTAAAAAAAAAAAAATGCTTTTGTAGTGTCACCTGACATTTAGCAATTGCAAAAACACAAGAAAATCCATTAAAACCATTTAAAATACTAAATTTGCATGTATAATCACCAGTGAAGTATAAAATGTCAATACCTTAAAATATTTCATTACAATCGGTGAGAAAACTACTTAATCTAATCAATCCCTAAAATTCTATATACATTGCAATTTTCACCCATTCATTAACTAAACATCTATCTACAAAACATATCTCAAATTATTTGACTCGAATCCACGATAAGAACATTATCAATATAAATTATAAAATGAGCTCTAACCACCAATGAGAACAAATAATGAAGGGCATATTCTAATTTGAAGATAGTAAGAGAACTCTCTGAAAATGTTCTTTGAGTGACGATTTCATTGTTAATTGCAGAGGTACCATAACTTTGTGTTGACGATGGCGGCGGCGAAGAACATACTGATGAAGAGTGAGGTATACAGTGAAGAAAAAGTTGGGATGACAGATGACATGGTTGCAGAAATGGACGCGTGAGAATTGGTAGTTGTTGACTGGCTACATGGCCCCCTTCATCGTTCAAAGTACAATTTTTACTCCAAATGTTTCATTTGAACCTGCTCCATATATGACTTCCTCAATGTGCATCTCTACCTTCACAATATAGCCAAAATAAACATTTGCTAATAACATCTAGAACAAAGGCACATTGCAGAAGGTAATTTTGTACTAAGTTAAGGAAATAAAGCAACAAATATGTATAGAAAATTGAGTTATTGGGAAAGGAAAACTTGAAGTCACAATAGTTGTAGGCAACTTGAGCATAAACTTCGATTTACCTCTGGTCTTGAATTAAGGACTCCACTAGCCATAGTTGTACTCCTCTTTGGTTTTTTACCACTTGTGCTTTGTAACTCCAAGTTCCAACATCTACAGGCCATATGCAACAATTGTATTTATTGTAAGAAACAAAGAACTGATTTGAATGAATTGAATCAATCAATCCACAATGCACTAATAAAAACCAACTCATGTAAACTATAAGACATTTGATAGAATGGTAAAAAAGTCCCTATACAATGTTAAATATGTTGACATATTTTGGGAACACTAAAATGGAGTCACAATATATATCATACCTTCCTACTAATTACAGAATATACTAATAAATTTTCCATACGTATATTTACCTTATTAGCCTCATATTCCACCAAATCTGGTATATGAAAAGCATAGCACTAACTTTGTTGTAGAAGTGAATGGAGTTAGCGTGCAGATGAAAAGCAATTTAATTTGTCAAATGCATCATCGCTAATTTATTCAAAGTTGAAAAGAGACTATTGTATAGCATATTTTTTATTGCAACAAATGATCAAACATTGGCCAGTTTATTTCAGTCATGCTCTAGGCCTTGCTTGGATAAAAGTGAAGTTTCTTTTCCTTAAAAAGGTACAAAATAAAACAAGCAGTGTTACTAACTTATTTTGAGAGAGAAAGTCAAAGGGCCGGAACATGTTACTCATTTATCATAATGTGAGTAAGAAAATTGGAAAACCATATGACATTTATCAATTATAACTCATTTTAGGTCATTAAAAAGACTGCCCCATAATAAGACCTTTTCTTGCTTTTAATTTTTGTGGGCTGAAATAATAAATTGTTGCTTCTCTAAGAGAAATGATAAGCTAATCCAAATATGTGTATCCATAAGCATTATGCAGACCTTACCATTGAAAACCCTCTTTACAACAAAAGGATTATAATGAACAATACATACAACCTTCACCAATAAGGTAAAATGTAATGTAAAATTGGAATAAAAATATGATTTTAAAATGAAATGGGTTATTCAATCCTCCACTAAGAAAATTATTTTCATCCTTGTTGCAGGGAGTATTATACAGAAGTAAAATAACTAAGCCAAATATCAGCAAGTGATTCTAGAATAATAGTTGAAGCAAAAGCTAGTTGAAAAGCATGTAAAAATAGAATTAACAGGGAATAACAATTCAAATGCAGAGGGTATGCTACCTGAAACTGAAATAGACATTAAATAAATTATCTTAGAAGGGATACACTTTACTCAAACAGATTGCCATTATTTAGAAACAACAATGTGCACTCTTATTAATCTACTCTTGCATGTTCCAATTATTTATTAGAGAATCACTACTTTATAAACATTAGACTTCTTAAATCATAAAAAGTAACCTAAATATTATCATGAAAACTAGACTATGATTTCCGTAAAGATACTGAATAGATAAACAAGAAATCATAAACATCAAATCAAACTCCCCTCAGAAAGAGTTAAGAATAGAGGTTTGTTAATATACCTTTGAGAGAACGGAGGTCAACAGCGAAGACGGAGGTCGAGGAAATAGATGATTTGAGGGAATCTTTGCAATTGCAAGTTCTGTTTCGGTGTGAGCTAGGGTTTCATCGTGAGGGTTTCAGCAAGAGGGCTTTCTTCGTGAGGGTTTAATTTCATCGAAAGGGTTTAATTTCTTCAAAATTGCTTCTGCGTGAGGGTTATGTTTTGCTGCTTTTAGTTTCATCTCTGTTTGGGTTTTCACGAAAGGGCTTCTTTGTGAGGTTTCTGTTTTCCTTCTTTGAATTGAAATTTCGTTTGAGAAGAAGAAGAAGAAGATAAAAGGACTAAGATTGATGAAGATGAAAATTTCTGGGTTTCGATAAGGTTTGATGATGCGTCGAAAAAAAAGGTGTTCATGGGAGAAAGGGATTTCTTTGGGTGATTCAACTGGAATATAGCTTTTTTTGTTTTTGTTTTTGTTTTGTTTTACATAGGTTATAGGTTATATAGAAGTAAATATTGATAGTGACTGAGTAAACAAGTTTAGTAAAAAAAAATAAAAAATAAATTATGAAAGTCTTCATTTAGAATAATAACAACAAATTAAGAAATTGTATTTTTGCAAGATATCTTCCTATATATTATACCCTAATTTTAATTCACCAATAAATTCCTAATTTAATATATTATGTACAAAAAAACAAAATATATTTAATATGTTATCTACAAAAAAAAAAAAAACTAAAAAAAATAGCATTAGTTAGTTTTATTGAAAAAGATAAGAGTAATTGAAAAAAGGTACAATTGACAAATTATATCCTTAAAACAGTAAATAGACAGTTAATTAGAAACGCTAAATCTGACTAAACTGGACGATTAATAAAAATCAAATAAGTAAATATTGTGACCTATTTAAGACATATATTTAATTTTATAATTTTTAAAGTATTTTTCTTAAAAAAAATCAAATTGTATATAGACAGCGCTTTTTATCAATTCAAAAGCGCTGTTTAATGATATACCTTAGACAACGCTGTTTGTCAATTTAGAAGCGCTGTCTAATGATAGATCGTAGACAGCGCTTTACTATAAAGCGCTGTCTAAAGTGAAACATAATATTTTTGTAGATTTTAATTTTGTTTGTAAACCTTATAAAAGCTTTTTCGTAAAAAAACGCTGTAAAATGATAGCACTTTAGATAGCGTTTTTCACAATAGGTGCTGTCTAAGTGTTCCGTGTTTCTTTTAAAAGTGCTTCTGTAAATAAGCCTTGTCTAAAGTGCGCTGTCTATTCTACATTTTGTACTAGTGGATCATGTTCAGAACTCTGAAATCATGCCAGACTCTGAACAAGAACAGAACCCCATCACAAGTCTAAACCAAACACATTCTGAACCAAACTCACCTGCTGAACAAATTATATCAGAATCTGTTCAAACACAACCTGAACCCACCATCTCACCAAAACACACAATACCAGAACAACAAATTTATCCAGAACCAGAAATTAGCACACATACTGAAGTGTTTGTAACTGGAGATCATTCAAATGACTCAGTACACACTGAAGTATTACAGTTAGTTGAATCCCCCAACTCACCAGATAGATCACAAGTTGATCTAATGATTAATGAACTTCACATTTCTGACTTACAACTAAGTTCATTAAATCAACTCAATGAAACTCAACCAGAACAACAACCAGAACAACAACCAAAATGACAACATTGCTCTGCTGCTGAGAAAACCCAAGAGGTTGGAACATCATCAGCATCAGACTTTGTTGAAAACCAAAATTTCAATCAACCACAAACCTCAACTCAACTCTAAAACCCCTCAACATCTGAACCACATCCCACAACCTCACCAAACTCTGAATTCTTGAGGAAATGTGACAGTATGTTTAAGAAGATACATAACATCCATGAGCTAAGGCATTCCAATATATCTTCTTCAAGCTATGCTGAACAATGGGATAAATTGTCTGAGGAGGTTATGAATGAGTTAAATATGATCAAGAAAGCTGATATTGAAGAACATGTCAAGAATGAAAAGGGCAAAGTAACCACTATAATTGAAAGTGTTCCTGAGACACAAGCTCAGACTCTGAATGATCTAGGAAGTTCAGGTCCTGAACCTAATTCTGCTGAAGCTAATGCAAATTCAAGTCTGAAGGAGAACTTAGAAGTGTTGAAGAATCATCTGAAGGAACATTTCAATATTGACTATGAAGCTGAACCCATTTTGTTTAACAAAGAGCAACTGAAGAATTCTGATTATGAAGCAAAAATGGAAACTATAGAAGCTAAGGTGAATGAGCACAATTGAATTTTGAAAGAGGTCTCTGCAAGTCAAGCTCGTCTCTCCAAAACCATGGAAACCATTCTTAGTCTTCTTCAAAAAGACCCCTAGGATTTCTTTGCTTGTCTATTTGTCTTTCTTGAATGTTTGTTAAGCACATTGTTAGGATAATTCTGTTTTGTATTGATAAGTACTGTTATATGCCAATGAATGTTTTTCTATTTAGTAATTTATCTGCTCTATCTGTTAATTGGTATATCTTTCAAGTAATATTTGATTATCCTGTTTTTAGTTTTTATTACTCATTTGGTTCTTAAGTTTTTATATTTTAAGTGATTCTTTTTCAAACTTTTGTCAAATAAAAGAAAGAATGCTAAACAATAGAAATCAAAATAAGCAGCCAAAACATAAAATTGTATTTCATTAAAAACACGAGTGACTGTTTACATAGAATTCTAAAGAAAATCATCTGGAATCTTTAGAGGGCAGAGTTGGGTGATCCAGCTTGGATGGCACCTTCTTTGAAGCATCTGACTCTTTTGAATCAAATTGTTCTTCTTCAGGAGAAGACTCTAGCCCATCTGGGACTTGGACATCAGATTGATCCTCTTCAGGATGATATGTCTTCAGATACTCAAACCAATCAGAGTCCCATTCATCAGACTCTGAATCAGAATTTGTTGTTCCAGACTCTGAACTGAGTTCAACCTCAGGCTTTGGCTTTGCTTTTCTTGATTTTTCTTGCTTAGTTTTTCTCTTATCTTGACTAACTCTCTTTGGAACTACATTTTTCTTCCCTGAGCGTTTCATTTTTCTCTCAATTGAACTAACTTTTCCTAAGATTATTCTGTGAGAATAAAATGAATAGGCTCTCTCCTTTTATAAGCTCATTCCAACACCAAGGTCTTAAATGCATTCAACACGTTCATTTATGATGGACATAGTTGTAACCATATTTCTGACTTGACTACATTGGTCGTTACAATTGCTTTAATTGTGGTAGACAACCTTTTTGATAATGACAAAAGGGGGAGAAAGAGTATTGGTAATTCAATTGTTGATAAAAGTGTTTCTAAGCTTTTATAAAGCCTTTCTAGCTTTGTACAATTTCGGGGTGAAAAGAGTAAAGAGTATTGGTCATTTTTTTTGGCAATCTGATTTGATTTGTTTTTAATATATGTTATATTTTAAACTCTGAAATCGTTCACATGACATCCTATGAGAACCTAATGTATACGTATCTTATCCTACTGCCAATAACGCATATGATGTTATCTTCATTCATTTAAAAATATATTATCTGGACTTTAGTTACTTTCTTAAGATTATATTGTGTAAGGAGAATACATTTATTATTTGAAGTTTATTATTCATAGATGGTTTTTAAGTAAGGGTGCAACCTTATTCAAAAATTATTTCACTATGAAGAGAAGAAGCTTACAAACCTTGTTCTTTGCATAGTAAAATATGAATAATTTAAGTCATATAATAAAATAATTCTGAAACTAATCAAAATCAACTATAGATATAAAATAGGGGGAGCTTACAAACCTAACCCTATGGAGTATCAGACTTAGGGGGAGCTTGCAAAACTCAGAAGCCTAATGTCAATATAGCTGAATTTTGTCAAACAACAATTGTATTTAATACTTATGTTTGTCATCATCAAAAGGGGGAGATTGTTGGAACAAAATTAGTTTTATTTATAAAACACCCTAAGTTTTGATGATAAAAAAGTATTAAATGGACAATTGGTATTACTAATGTTTTAAATTGAGTGTGCAGGACAAACTTATATTTATGAAAGAGCACATTTAATTTAAGCTCTGAAGAAACTTTGATAGAGTCTGAAGCATTACATTCTGAAGGCGTCCAGAAGTCAAAAGACGTTCAGAAGCCTACAACGCTCAGAAGCTACATGGATCAGAAGTTGCTTGGTATTGAATCTCTGAAGGCATTAAGAAGTCAAGTGTTATTCAGAAGACGAAGACGTTCAGAAGCTGAATTACAAAGGACTATCGGAAGCCAAAGATTCAAAGACCATCAGAAGCCAAGAAGTCAAAGTTTATCAGAAGCCAAAGAATTCCAACATTCATCAGAAGGCTATGTCACTCTGTTTCGAAACATTCTAAGCCTGATGACTGTATTAAGGACAACACTACTACAACGTTCATTTGGAATTTGATCTTATCATCAAGGAGCGTGCTGTACCTTTATTTCTGTATTTAGACAAGCAGAAAAGCATGGACGAAGTTGTGGAGCAGAATTACTTATTCTAGGAAGATATTCAAAACCCACGTTTCAAGCAATTGGAAATAAACAGCTGTCCATCTCAACGGAATTCTACAACGTCTCAAATTCTCTCTTCTCTCATATATATATGTGTAGAGTTAGAAGAATTTCTGTGTAACTGTACGCACAATACACGAGAGACACACATACGCTGAATTGAAATTATCTTTCAAACTAAGTGAACAACAAACTGTCTGAGCCTCTGAAAGTTATTTTGTGTAATAGTTTTTAAACTTAGAAGTTTAGGATTTACTCCTGTGTGAGTAATTTGGAAAAGTCTCTTGTTAGTTGTAACTTGAGCATTTGTAAAAGTCTCCTGCTGTGTGATCTTGAGCATTTGTGAAGTCTCTTGTCTTGTGTGACTTGAGCAATAGGGAAGTCTCTTACTTGTGGCTTGAGCACTAGGATTGTAATCTTTAGTGATTATAGTGAAATCCCTTGGAAGTGCAAGGTGACTGGAGTACTCTCGATTTGTAAGGGGAACCAGTATAAAATCCTTGTGTGTGTCTCTCTCTCTCTTGCCTTTGATTTTCTGCTCAGTCTTTAACTTGATTGTGTTATTAATCCGCTGCTAAAAGACTCTGATAGATCTATATCTTGAAAAGTTTTTTAAACTCTAAAAACACAATTCAACCCCCCCTTCTTGTGTTTTCCTTCCACCCCTTCAACTGGGCCATGTTTAGTTTGGCTTGATTTATTTTGGACTTGTAATTCGGTTTTGTTCTGTTTAATTTAAATCGCAAAACTCATATCGTAAATGTAACACCCCGAAAATTCCAACATAAAAATTTCATATATTAACAGAGTTTAACACATTCAGGATGTCACATATCATAAAATCACTAAACAAAAATGAATAATAATTTATTCCTCATCATTATTTAATATGGCAGCGGAATTCATAAATTAGAATCCAAATATTTTCAAGGATAATTCAACATCAAATAAATTCCTTCAAGAAGGTCTTGGCACAAGGCCTCATAAAAAATCTCATAAAATGTTTAACAACCAATTCGTAAATAATTAATTCTTAAACAATACGTAAAGGATAGAAACAAATAACAAATATCCCCATCCCGTTACGTATCAGAGCATCCTAAGACACATCACACAACGAAATCCTCACGTACGCACCTAAGCCTGATCACCTGCAAGTTACCCATACAAAAGGCAACATTTTCAAGCAGAAGGGGTGAGAAACACAGTCAATAATATGTATCACATAATTCAATAATTAATGATAATCAACATGAAATCATCACTTTAATCATTTCCTAGCAAGATAGCATTATTTCAACATAGACAACGCATCATAATAGTTAGCATTTATCATAGTAAAGTATATCACGATTTCACCACTTTTATTCATCATAATCACGCCACGAAATTAACAGTATCACCTAAACGACTTCACGACGACACAACCTGACAATGCAACACTACACTTAGACATCATGCATGTGGTACCATATTTTAAGCATTAATATGCTTCATCGCCACTTTGACCAAAAGCTCCATCGCCACTTTGAGCAAAAGCTCCAACGCCACTTTTATGCATATGCAATGGACTCCACTTATAACTTAAACAACTTAACAACTTTACACTTACTCGACAACAATAATAATTGTGCCTAGGCTCTTTGAACCACCCTCCCAAACTTTGACAACACCGACACAATACTCGAACTATACAAGGATATCAACTTAGCACATATACATTAATCAATTACATTCGTATCAAGTCAGAACATTCTTCAAAAGCAAATCAAGTTTGATCAACATGACATAAGCCAAATACTCATAAATACTTCAACTAATTCCTTAATGCTTAAGTTTGAGTTTGGGAAGCCAACCATAAGTTTTTGGACTAACTTGGGATTAGTTATACTAATTTTTCTTAAAGTTTTCTGAAGACCCACTTGGACTATTTTTATCATAATTCAAAATCTACAAACAATTTTCTAGTCATTCCAAAGCCATCAGAAAGCTAACTCAATTATCTACAACTTTCATGTTTACACCTAAGACCAATTCTGTACCTATCAATACCAGTTTTTATTTCAAATTCGGGTATAGAAGCTGAAACTTCACTGTGACCTACGTGTTGTAATTTGACGATAACTTAAGTTCTAAACATAATCTTGAAGTCAACCCAAAGCCATTAGAAAACTAACATCTTTATCTACAACATTCGTTTTTACCCCTAAGACTAATTATGTACCAATCAGTACCCGTTTTAATCGCAAATGCGGGTAAAAAAGAAGAAGTTTCACTGTGACCTACGTGTAGTAATTTGACGATAACTTAAGTTCTAAATATCATCTTGACGTCAAACCAAAGCCATTAGAAAGCTAACATCTTTATCTACAACTTTCGTGTTTACCCCTAATACTAATTATGTACCAATCAGTACTTGAACATGTACTTGAACCCCAGGGTACATGGTTCGATTCCCACGGAAGGCAAAAACTCCACTAGAGAGGGGGGTGGAGAAGGTCTTGAGGTGGCAGCTCCGGGATCGCCAAGATGGGGCCCGGAGGCTGTTACAGTAAACCACAAAACAAACCGAACAACTACAAAAAATCAGAAACCATAGGCCAAATCATAGATTCTTGTAATAAAAAGAAAATAATACTACCAAATTGCATTGCAGCGACCAAGCACGTCTGCACATTATTTATTCACGTGATGCTCCATCTTTTTCACTTTTGTGAGGAATCTAAAATTGAACATGTTCTTTCTTTGATCAATTTCTTCAATACAACCGTAAATCCTATGTAAAGATACCAATAGAGGTAGCTGAGTCAACAAATGAGAGTCAAGGAGGGGAGGAAAAAGGTGTATCCAAGATTCAAAGGAGTGTGTATGAGGCTTATTAAAAAAAAAGGGAGTGTATATGAGAATATTTAACCGATGGTGGTAGAGATGAGTCTTCTCTCTCTCTCTCTCTCTCTCTCTCTCTCTCTCTCTCTCTCTCTCTCTCTCTCTCTCTCTCTCTCTCTCTCTCTCTCTCTCTCTCTCTCTCTCTCTCTCTCTCTCATATTCTCCTGCTCCCTTCCCTTTATTCTTCTTCTTCTTCTTCTTCAACGTAGCTATCCTATTTCTATCATTTCCATTCTTTTTGCACTTCCAATTTTATTGTTATCTTGTACATGTGAATTCTTCATTACTTGAGAAATTACATACTCTATCATTTGTTGCTTAGTTCGCTGTAATAGATTATTGAGACTGTTACGTTTTCATTCTCACCATGGCAGAGTATTTGATGAAGATCGCCGAAGAAGATCGATGGGAGAAAATGAATGCTCACACAAATTCTGTTTTCAGCGAAATCATGGCTAAATTGGAGATCCTACTATCGCTAAGCTCTTCCCGTGGTGCAATGAACTCATAAGAAGAAATCCCTATTTTAGAATCACCATTGAATGCCAATCTTCCAATTCAGGTTCAAATTCGTTCATCTGCCAAACCGATTGAGGTCCCCACTAAGCCTCAGATATAGTGTTTACAATGTTTGATGGTGAAATACTTCAAGGAATGGGGAACACCAGAGTCGCAAAAGCTGGAAGTGGCGACAATTGCTATGAAAGGTGATGGTCTCACATGGTGGCTCCGGTGGTATCCACGCCACCAATGGATGAATTGAGACGAATTCACCACTCCATTTCTTTGGCGGTTTAAGCCTAAATGGCGAGTCATTTTACCGTTACCAAGAAGCCAATTTCAAAATCGTCGTCGGAGCTGTATTTTGACAACTTGGTTACTGATTCGACAAAAATAGTTGATGATCTCGGCGAATTAGCTTTTGTTATCCTGTTGTCGGAGCTTTTTTTTTTTAATGACAAATTATTAGTTGTTAGTATATTAGTTTTTCTCCTTGTCAAGACTTCCTTGGACCTCCAACTCCTTCAGCCCTTAACACAACTAGTACAACCAATTATGCTACCCCTCCCACTCCGTTGTCGGAGCTTTTGATAATGTAATAATACTAAAAGAGAAAATTAGTAAAAGGTAGCTGAGTCAGCAAAGGAAATTAAGCAAATTAGTTCTCACTGATTGATAGTGGAAGGAATGAGAGGGATAACAAGAGTATATAACAGAATGTGAGTATATGGGTAAGGGTATGAAAAATGTGTAATGTCATTGCTATTCTCTCTCTCTCTACAACTTTTTTTGTTATTCTTCTTCTACTAATCCCAGTCATATATTCTTCGTTTATAAGGAAAACTATTACCAATGCAATACATTGTGCCTCTGCTGTCAAATTGATACCATTACATACTAACAAATTCAAAAGACCAACAATTGAAATTAAACCAAAATAAACACACAATATTCTCAAACTATTGAGAACACAAGTAGCGGAAACAACGACGATCGATTCAAGACGGATCGAACCTTGCTCTAGATACCATGTTAACTAAAATAGATACAAATAGGAAAAGAGAAACACGGCTAGGGTTCAATAGAATATCATTAACATTTCTTAACATAAAATAAGTATTACAAGAGAATCAATAATAATACCTAATGGACTTTAACTTACTACCATAAAGGCTCAATAGCTTAAGCTCGATACTTTATTATCTAACGACAACCGCTACGTACGGAGGAGCAAGGCGCAAGCATGACGCAAAATCCAGTTTCTGCATTACCGGTTCAACAGCGAGAACCGATCACTATTAAGGCCGCTCTTGCAACTAAGGAAGCCGAGGTTGAGACAATCGATGTTGCTGCTCAAAGCACAGGGTCAGACATGGACTTCACTGCAATGTCGGTTCATCAACAAGAGACCAGGTTGTTGATTAAAACATGAATCACACTCACGGCCGGGAGGATAAGTATGATAGTGATGATAACATACTTGTTGTTTGTTGAACCCGTGAGTAATAGAGGTGAGAATAAACTAGGCCGAACTAATTGAAGGCCTGAGTCTGACCAGTAAAAAAATTGAAGGCCTGAGCCTGGACTGTGGCATATCATATGCTTATCTTTTAGGCTGACCTTTTAAAAGTCTAATGTGGTTTGTTAGCCTATTTAAATGTCTATTTCACATGAACATATTTAAATAAATAATTATACTTATTTTTAAATATACTTATGAATTAATAAACCAATATCCTTTTGATATATAACATGATATTTTAGAGAATTTGACTATATATGTCATCATATTTCAATTCTAGTTTATAATAATACATTTATATATGTGAAAAACTAATGTAGATTAATAAACTTAAACTACTGAAAATGTTAATAAATTTATAATTTAATCAAAGTACAAATTTTAATATACAAATAATAATAGTGGTAAAAATATTATTCATATTAACTTAAATAGGCCGACCTAGTAAGCTAAAAAACTTTTATAATGGCCCTGCAGCCTGACCTGTTGGAATAAAATGAGTTTTATTTATAAAACACCATAAGTTTTGATGATAACAAAGTATTAAATGGACAATTGGAATTACTAATTACTGATCTAGTGTGCAGGAACAAAGTAAAAATTTAAACACTAAGATCATCATTTTGAGCTTCTGAAGACCACATTCTAAACGTTAAGACTCTGAACGTTGAAACTCTCAGAGTCTTTGAACGAAGTCTTTAAGATGCCAAAAGTATACATATCTTGAAGCTTGCGTATTTCAGTCAGAAGATAATGAGACGTCATTACAAGCTTCCAGTGACATTCTCTGAAAATTGACAGCTCATGGCTAATGAAATAGTACATCAACCTTATCTTCAAATGGAGCGTATAGTACTCTGTACTATTGATTACTCAAAATGCTGAAGCGCCATTTGAAAAAGGACGAAGTAGTGGAATTGGTTTACTGCATTTGGAAACCACGATCAATTCCATATCAGCAAATACAAATGTACTAACAACGGTCTTATCTCAACGTCTCAATCTACTAAAGTATATATAGAAGACTCATCTCTTGAGAGAAGACGACTGGACGATTGAACAATTAAACATTGAGAGCAATTTGAACTTCAAGCCATAAAACTGTTCATTCTTTGTAACTCTAAGCAACAATATCTTTTGATATTATTTTAGACTCTGAGCCTAATTCTTTGTATTCACTTAGTATTAAGTTTAAGTGTTAGTGAGTCTAGCTTAGAAACTTTCAGTCACTACTTAATTTGTATTAAGTTAGCTTTGAAGTCTCTTGTCTTACGTGACTTGAGCAGTGTGAAGTCTTCTGCTGTGTGTTCAAGTGTATAATCTTGTGTGATTATAGTGAAATCCCTTGGAAGTGCAAGGGGACTGGACTACTTTCGATTTGTGGGAGGAACCAGTATAAATGTTTGTGTGCATTCTCTTCTCTCTCTCTCTCTCTCTCTCTCTCTCTCTCTCTCTCTCTCTCTCTCTCTCTCTCTCTCTCTCTCTCTCTCTTTCTCTCTCTCTCTCTCTCTCTGTTTATTTGTGCATTGTCTTTATCTAGCTTTCTCTTATCCGCTGCATTTACTATTACAAAGCTAGAAAAAGTTTTAACTGCTAAAAACACAATTCAACCCCCCCTTCTTGTGTTTTTCACACCTTCAATTGGTATCTAGAGCTCCGGTTCTGTTGCTAATCACCTAACAGTGAGACAGTAAAAGATCTAAAAAATACTTCATGTCTGCAGAGTCTACACCTTCTACAAACACCAACACTAATTTCTCTCAAGTTGATTTTGACTACGACAACATGACATCTACATCCAAACATGACTCAAGCAACAAGAAAGTACCAATATTCAGTGGAGATGCTTTGAGGTTTGAATGGTGGAAAGACATCATTTATCACTACATAAATGGGATTGATGATGAGTTATGGGATCTAATAGAAGAAGGAGTTTCTATTGATGGAATAGGTCCTGATGGTAAAATCACTCTAGCTCAGAAGAGGGCTTTATTTACAGCTAATAAGAAGATCTTCTCCAAGCACAACAAAGTGAAGAACATCATGATGTCTGCTATCTCACATGATGAGTATACCAAAATAATGGACAGATCTACAGCTAAGGCAATGTATGACTCTCTGTGCGCAACATATGACGGGAATAGACAAGTTCAGAACGCTAAAGCAAGACTCTTGGTTCAGCAGTATGAACTCTTTTCTATGAAGCCTGATGAAGACATTGAGACTATGTTTTCAAGGTTTCAGACTCTGGTGTCTAACCTCAGGGTTCTGAAGAAGAGTTATACTACCTTTGATCATGTATGGAAGATTCTCAATAGCCTAACTGATAAGTGGAGACCTAAGGTCACAACTATTGAGGAAGCTAAAGATCTAGAGAGCATAAGTCTTGAGTCACTCATCAGCAATCTCAAGAGCCATGAGTTGGTATTGAATGCTGATGTGGCTAAGAAGAAAGAAAGGTCAGTGGCTTTGTCATCAACCAGAAAATCTTCTAAAGCACTCAAGGCTAAAGCTATCGAGACAAATGAAGAATCTTCCCTAGATGACCAAGAGGATGAACAAGATGATGATGAGTTTGCAATGTTTACAAGAAACTTTCAGAAATGGGCAAAGATGAACAACAAGAACTTCAAAGGTAACAACTCAAGGAATAGCTCCAGTAAAGAGGAAAAAAGTTGCTTCAAGTGCAAGAAACCATGACACTTTATTGCTGAATGTCCTGAAGCATCGTCAAAGGATAGAAATAAAAAGTCAAGTAGCAAGAAGGAAAGCTACAAAAGAAGATTCAAGAAGAGCTTAATGGCAACATTTGAAAACTTGGAAACGTCCTCTGATGATGATGATGAAGAAGCAAATGTGGCTCTGATGGAAAATGCTGATTCTGATGGTGACTCTGAACAAGACACAGACTCTGAAGGATCAGATGCTGAAGAGTCAGAAAAGGTATTTCTAAACTATTCCAAAGAACAACTTGTGACTTATCTTGGCATGTCTTTGAGCAAATTTGCTAAATCATCTTCTGAAATAAAACTTTTAAAAACACAGAAAAATGACTTAGCAAAGAAAGCTGACCATCTTTAAACTCTTTATAAAAATTCTTTGATTAAAATTCAAGAGCTTGAAAATGGTTGCGCCAAATGTAACAAACCTAGTGATAAGCATGAAGTTGCTCTTCAAGAGTTTGTTCATCAAAATGTCAATAAAAGTAAAGTTCCTTCTATGATTTATAGCGTTTGTAAAAATAGAGGTGAAGGAATTGGTTATTCATATGGTAGAACATATGGAAAACCAAATTCTTCTGTTTGTTTAAAGAAAACCCCTGATAATCTTTATTCTAATTTTGTACCAATGAAAAGCAAAGGCAAAGCTGTGGTTGTATCAAATTCAGAAGGAACCTCTGGGGTCTGCAAAACAAACTCTGAAGTCAGTTCAGAGGTTGTCTCTCAGAACCTCAAGGTGATTGACTCAGAACCTGGATTTAGAATCTGAGACTATCAAGTCTAAGACTCTAGAGACTTTGGGACTCAGAAACTCAACCAATCAGAATCTGAAACAAATTAAGCTGGTGATTAATAATCAAAATAAAACTCTAGTATGCAAAGCTAGTCCTAAATTAGAAGAGCACTCTAAGTCTTATAATGATCATAAATCAAAGCCTAAGATTCAACAACAATGGACAAAGAAAACTGTTTTTCAAAGACCAAATTTTCAAAGAAAATTCTTTACTAGTCCAAAAAGCTTTTCAAAGGTACAAGAAAGAAACAAGGATTATGGAACTAACCCACCTGGACCCAGAAAGCAATGGGTACCAAAGTGCAAGGAAACTGAAATAAGATCAAGTATTGGAGGTTTTCCAGTTATCCTTACAAGAAGTAATCTTGCTAAGATGCTGAACCTTCCAAATATTAGGATTGTCAGACACTATACTCCTTCATCTGGAAAGAAGTCAGTTCACATTGCTGGAATGGCCAGTCAATGTTTCAAGGATCAGAAGACGGTTTCAAGCAAAGTCAATCAAATGAACACTCAAGAGAGAGTGTTGGTTAAGATTCTATTATCTTCTATGCTACCAAGGGAAAGAGGAACTGATAAATTGTCTTGGGATCATCGACATTTTATCTATTTCTTATCTACTAGAAGACATATGAATCTTTCAGCTTATATATTCCAACATCTTTGTGAAACTATTTGTGAATCTCAAAGGTATTCTAACCCTTCCAAGCTGATCTCTCATCCAAGACTACTCAGCTACATTTTTGAGCAGCTTGCAATTCCTGATAGATTCAGAGCTGCTGGTGTATTTGATGATGTTGAGGAAGTCAGAGCACCTATCTTAGACGCCAAGATTCTGGTTAATATGCGTCTCAAAAGATCAGATAAACTCATTTACCCTCAACAACCTCTATTGGAGAATAGAGAGAAGCTCAGACCAAGGGAAGAAGCTTTTATTTTTGATGATGAACCTCCTGAAGTTATTTTTGAATACATGAGACTCATGAAGGAAAGAGGTGTTAAGGTTACAATGAAAGATATTGGAAGAGGAATTGGTCAACCTTTTGAACAGAGAATGAGAATGGTCAAAGAGGAAGTGGTCGGTGATTATGAAGAAGATGATGTGATTGAAGAGCCAGTTGTTGAAGAGAAAGTGCAAGAACAGGCATTTAAGAACATTCCAACCACTAAGGGCTACAAGAGAAAGAGATCAGATGCAGGTAATCTCAATTCTTCTGATTATTGTATTCCTATGTCTAGCGCATCATCTACCCTCTCAACTTCTCTTATACCTAGCCCATTAATTCTTGAATCTGTCCAACCATTGAATACTATCTTTCCCTCACCACCTGCCTCACCTAGTGTTTCTACCTCATCCTCATCTGATTCAGATTCTGAACCAGATTTTGCTGAATTTATTGCAAAATTCTCAAAGAAACCAAACACTGAAGTCAAGCATATTCCTGAGGAGGAAATAACTCAACCTTCAGCTGTTGTATCCCCTCATTCATCACCTAAAATTCTTACACCAGAAGAGATCCTGAACGGTACATCATTCAGAGTCTCTCCTCTCCACATAGATTCACCCTCTAACCAACCCAAAGTTACATCACCTGAACAATATCAACCAATTCCATCAGAACACAACACTCCAACTACATCTAAACCTCCCCCACCTTTAACCAACCAAAACTTGTACACTTCAACTTCTATCACACAGTCACACTCTGAACCTTCATCACCAGCCAACCAAACTATGATGCTCATAGATACTGGTAATGCAGTAATAAATAGAATTGAAATTGTGCATGATCAAGAGACTAGTTCTCTTAGTGGTCCAACTCAACTAGATCTTGAACCACTATTTGAGAAGACTGATGGAGATACAATGACAATGATTCAGAATTCAATTGAATAGAATCTCACTCAACAAGATGTAAAGCTTGACAAGATCATTGGGACTTCAAAAGAGACTGAAGTTCAACTCAATCACATTCTTAATCTCATCTTGAACCAAAACCCCTAGGATTCTCTTTAAACACTTCTGTCTTGTTACTTTTCCTTTTTGTTTTTCTTTACTTTTTGATAATGAAAAAAGGGGGAGTAATATGTTGTACAATTGTAGTGTATTAATTTTTTAATACTGCTTAAATGGAATCTAAAACTGTCATTAAGAACCTCTTCTTCTCTTCTCAATCTAGTTATTTTTGCTCTTATTTTTTATGAACTTAAAATTATAAGGAGAGCAAATTAATAAACATAATTGTGTATTCATAGATGAAGATAATTAAGATTGTGCTCTTAATCGTTTTTATTAGACTTAGGAGTTGAGCTTGCAAACCTCACACTCCGAGAGTTAGATATGAAAATACAATTAAGTTTATCAAATTGTTTCTTAAACTGATTCAAGTTAATTATGGATAAAACTTAGGGGGAGCTTACAAACCTAACCCTAATGGTTTATCAAACTCAGGGGGAGCTTACAAACCTCAACAACCTGAAGTTGACATAATTAAATTAAATCAACAACAATTGTATTTAATACTTTATGTTTGTCATCATTAAAAAGGGGGAGATTGTTGGAACAAAATGAGTTTTATTTATAAAACACCCTAAGTTTTGATGATAACAAAGTATTAAATGGACAATTGGAATTACTAATTACTGATCTAGTGTGCAGGAACAAAGTAAAAATTTAAACACTAAGATCATCATTTTGAGCTTCTGAAGACCACATTCTGAACGTTAAGACTCTGAACGTTGAAACTCTCTGAGTCTCTGAACGAAGTCCTTTAGACACCAAAAGTATACATGTCCTGAAGCTTGCGTATTTCAGTCAGAAGATAATGAAACGTCATTACAAGCTTCCAATGACATTCTCTGAAGATTGACAGCTCATGGCTAATGAAATAGTACATCAACCTTATCTTCAAATGGAGCATAGTACTCTGTACTATTGATTACTCAAAATGCTGAAGCGCCATTTGAAAAAGGACGAAGTAGTGGAATTGGTTTACTGCATTTGGAAACCACGATCAATTTCATATCAGCAAATACCAATGTACTAACAACGGTCTTATCTCAACGTCTCAATCTACTGAAGTATATATAGAAGACTCATCTCTTGAGAGAAGACGACTGGACGATTGAACAATTAAACATTGAGAGCAATTTGAATTTCAAGCCATAGAACTATTCATTCTTTGTAACTCTAAGCAACAATATCTTTTGATATTATTTTAGACTCTGAGCCTAATTCTTTTTATTCACTTAGGATTAAGTTTAAGTGTTAGCGAGTCTAGCTTAGAAACTTTCAGTCACTACTTAATTTGTATTAAGTTAGTTTTGAAGTCTCTTGTCTTGTGTGACTTGAGTAGTGTGAGGTATCCTGCTGTGTGTTCTGGAGCAAGTGTATAATCTTGTGTTATTATAGTGAAACCCCTTAGAAGTGCAAGGGGACTGGACTACTCTCGATTTGTGGGAGGAACCAGTATAAATCTTTGTGTGCACTCTCTTCTCTCTCTCTCTGTTTATTTGTGCATTGTGTTTATCTAGCTTTCTCTTATCCGCTGCATTTACTCTTACAAAGCTAGAAAAAATTTTAACTTCTAAAAACAAAATTCAACCCCCCATTCTTGTGTTTTTCACACCTTCATGACCTATTTAACTAAATAGGCTTATAAAAAACCTTGACCGACTCTATTTAAAGAAATAGGCTGGCCTGCCCCGAGCCTATGTAGACTAGGTGATACACCGGAAAATGTGCTATTTATTTAGTTAATTTACTATAATATTTCAATTATTTTTATTTTTATTTCGAACTTTTATATTATGAATTGTTACTAAATGCTCTTATTTTATATAAACATATAAAAATTAATAGAATTGAATAAAGGAGCGAAAACAGACCAAAAAGGAGCAAAACCGGACAAAAATGAAACAAGCCCAATATACCAATGCATAATGGATGATAGCCCACTCAAAGAACAAAGTGGCGTACGCCACATTCATTTCCTCCACAAGATCAATCATGTGGCGCTCGCCACACTTGAGAAAAGTCCCACATCGGGCAATTCTAGTTTTTGTCTTTTGTGGAATTAGTATAAATAGGTCCCGTTTCCAAACATTCTAAAGACACGACTTTGAACAATTGACTTGTAAAACGAGCACACCACTCGTATAGTCGGTTGGAGAAAGAGTACTCAAGCCTTAAGTTGAATTTTATTTTCTTTTGTACCGGCATTATACTTGGAGTTTTATTTAGGTTCTTATTTTATTATTTTCTTGTTTTATTTTCTTTATTGCTTTTATTTATTTATGCTTTATTTATTTATGCTTTTAGTTATGTCTAGCTAATTTAATATTGCTAGGATGTGTAATTAGGAGCTAGTAGGGGTTCGATAGTTAGTTCGCGCGCCCGTTTTTAACAATCGGTTTTTAATAATACGTTTCATAATCTGTCATGAGAGTGAGGATTATTTAAGGCATAAGCCAACATAGACGAGAGTTGAGGTTTATATCGGATAGTAAAAACCGAGCATTAATTCTAGAATCCGCGAGAGCTATTTAGGATTAATGAACTAATAGTTTTCTTAAGCAGTTTTTAATTTAACGATGATTATAATTTGTCACGAGAGTGAGAATTAATTAAAGCAAAAATAAATAGAGCGAGAGCGTGAGATTTCTACTAGATAGTAAAAACTAAACATTGATTCTGATTCGGAAGAACACCACTTAGTGAAAATCTGACACCCTGTAGACAGATGTTACGCAAGATGCTACAGCAATGTTCGTAGCAATAAATCACACAATAAATAATGCAGCAGTAAATAGCAGAACAGTAAATAACACAGTAGGTTTGTTAACCCAGTTCGGCGTAATCACGACCTACTCTAGGGGATACCAATCCAGGAGGAATCCACTATAATAGTACTAGTTCTAAGTTCTCAGCAAACGCCCCGTTTACAACTTATCACCTAGTCACTACCCGTGCTAACTCTACCTAGGAACTCCTAGATATGAGACCCCGTCTCACTCCTATTAAAACAATAATCAGAGAGTTACTCACTGTAACAGACACTCAAACAATCAATAACAAACCTACCTCCTTGCTTCAAAGCTTAGGAGTAAGTTCACACAATTCTAATCTCCGTACTTAAAAGCTTAGGAGAGGACACACAAATACAACTCAAGTAACGAGTCCTAAACTTGCATCAACTTTACACAAGAAAGGCTCACAATAAACAAGCAAAACTCTAAAACCCTAAAACACACACACTTTAGTAAACACGGCTTTAGATAGATTGAAACAAGGTTTTGGTCTTCATATATATAGCCTTGAGATCGCAGGTCCTTGTTGCGCAAGAAAAGGCTTCAGAATTAATCTGAACCATTGAGATGATCAACATAAAAGATTTACTTCAAATACTCTTCAAAGATTGACTTCAAAAAGATTTTCTTCAAATATATTTTCTTCAAAGATTTAATTATTTTATTGAGATAAATAATATAAACCGCCTTCAGAAACTTAAGGAACAAGGCGCAACTTAGTCTATTAAAACGTGCGCAATCTTTTATTCTCAAACAAATCTTTCTAAGATTTTATATAAAAATTCTGCGCAACACAGTAGCAGTAGCGCTGTACTTCATATGCTACAACATCTTGTCCAGCATTTTGGCTAGAGTTAGTTTTTGCAAAATTGTAGCCAACATACAAAAACCTAACAATCTCCCCCTTTGGCAAATTTTGGCTAAAACAACTTTAGACCAGTTTGTGGAGAGATGCAGATCATACTTTCCTTCGAGTCAACATAAACACACAACTAGGAAAGAAAGTAGACAATAATATCAGAGGCATGCAACAGCGGATCAAACACATCTAGCCTCGTGAAGTACAACAAGAGAGAAATAAACTCTCATAATAGTGGATTCAAAAAATAAGACTCATTCATTTCATGCTGTGGAAAAATAAATTCCACACATATTAGGAAAAATAAATTCCTATAGAGTCATAGAGTCATACATGCATACATGGAATCTGAACATTCATCAACAGTAGAAAAATAAATTCTACTCCCCCTTAGTACATGCACGGGGATGAGATTACTCCCCCTCAAACCTGTATATCATTATCAGACAGAACATGCTATACCAGATGCTATAGCATTTGTAGTCACATCATGCACAAAAACCAGAACACCTTCAGAAAATCAGAAATATATTACTCGCCCTTTTTAGGCATAAATTTGTCAAAGAGTATCATAGGAGCAACAAGCAGTACCAGAACAAAGAACAACCACAGAGTGCAAAGAACAGATCAAAGAGCACACGCAGGTGCAACAATTAACAAGAACATAGTCCAAAAAGTACCAGAACATAAGAACCATAAAGTACCATAGCAAAGGAGACATAGAGTTTGTAACGCCTCAATATTTTATATATGCATTTTTATTTATTATTAGATAAATAAATTCTATAGTGATATTAATAATTTTATATTGTATATATCTTATTTTAGTATTTGATGAGATAATGATTATTTTAATTTAACTAGTTTGTGAGTTTGAAATTAATTGTATATTAGCCTTAACTTTGAATAAGTTAAAATTGTAGTATTTTTGGTACTGCAAATGTGTCACACGTGAATTTCCTAGCAAGTAAGGTTCTTTTGTTTATAGGATCATAAACCAATTACCCCTATTTAAGAGCATAATTTAAGATAATTATTAGCTAAATCAAGTTAGTCACCCCCAATTTATTGACCGAAATTCATTCCAGTATATTAGCAAGGGAAGGGATGTCATTCAATTGGCATTATTTCAATTGATTACAAATTATATAGATTGATTCATTAACTTAAATTGGTCAATAATTGCTCATGAAAGAAATTTGACCACTTTAATTGGCACTTGACTAAAACGTGAAGTCTTGGTATGTCACCGTAAAACCCTAAGCCTTGCTATATATTCCTTATCTACAATTCAATGCCACACAATTACCATAACCTTTTGGTTACTACAGTGTCATCATCTTGTTTTATAAAACAATAATTCCTTCTTCTCTCCATGAGACTCACGCCATACTCTCAAAAGCCTTCAAACATGATTTTCTGCTATTTATTGGCCTACACTTTGAATAACACAAATTAGTCTCCTTCATTATCCCACATGATCATCAAACTTGCCGTTAGCATCATTCTCCTCCAATTCCATTTTTAGCTTTTCAACACGTAGTTCTTTGTTTTCAACCATCGGATCGTAGAATCGAACTCTAAACCGGGAGATATCGTATGTGCACTGTAGTTGCGAATTTAGGATATTATTGTGCTTGGAAGGAAAGCGTCTAAGGTAAGGGCAGTCTCCTCCATACAGGTTACCATGCGTACATTTAGTTGTATTGAAATATTGTGTGATGATAGTAATGTGTGTGTTTTCTTACAAATATTTGTGAATACATGATTTTTGGAATATTTGTGATGGTGTGAGTAGACATGGCATGAACATTTTATTTTTGTGGTACTCCAGCTGTGTGCGTAAGGGGGTACGTGATTATCTTATTATTGTGGTACTCCAGCTGTGTGCGTAAGGGGGTACGTGTTTTTCCCCATTGGTATGGGTGACTATATCCGGATCATTTAGAATAAGAGCATGCATACATTGTATTATTTTTGTTAATGGTGTTTACGTGTGCTTTGATATGCTCTATTTTATGCGGCTAAATTATGTTCGGTTTTCTTGATATGGGCGATGGGAAAGATTACTGACCCTTACCACTACAGGTTCAAAGCTTCAAGATGAGTATTGTTTTGTTGGAGTCACGAATCGTTGCGTGCGCGGGGAAACAAAAAAAAAGGGTTTTTATTTAAGTGTAATTTAAAATATTTTGGAAGTTGATGACTTGTAATATTTTTGAATTCAGTAAATATTTTTTTTTATTGTTATTTCAATAATTTGATATCTCGAAATTTTAAGAGAAAAATAATGATTGGTTTTGTGATAAGTTGTAAATAATAAATAAACAAAAACTACCATCTTCTAAAAATAAAAGAATTAGACGTAATGTCTTGGAACAAAATCCGGGGTGTTACAGAGTTCATATTACAGACGATATGCACAAGCAGGTGCAATCAGAAACAGGGCATAGGCCACACAATAACATCCAAAATATCAAGCAGAACAGACAAGAGGACTGGCATCAGAATGCTCTTCCTCCACCCTAGTATCACCACCTACATCATCTGTATCATCTTCAGTAACATGAGGAATAACACTTGAAGTGCCTTCTATTCCAGCACATGTAGATGCTGTTTTCTCAAACTCTAAAGTGTGGACAACAAGATCCACCATACCCTTCTTCTCACCCAAAATCCTACTAACCTCCTTGAGATCAACAATCATTTGATCCCTTGTCAGAATATTTGTTGGCTGCCTAGCATTATGTGCAGCAACAGGTGCAACAATATCTGCAGCATGTGTCCCTTCAAACAATCTATAATCCAATGACAAGTCAGATTCCATTCTTTTGGGCACATCAGCCTCAGTACAGATACCAGGGTGTTGATTCAAGATAATATCACAGATCAGAGTAGGAAAGGCAATTGACATTTTCACAGCATGTGATTTGCCATGCATAACAGTTTCATCAAAAATATAAGTTCCATAGTTAAATTTTGATCTAGTCCCTATAGCATATATAAGTTTAGCCAAACCTGAAGCTACACTGTTAGAATGTGTAGTGGGAGACAAAGATTTGGAAACATGGGAGAGAGAATGAAGAAGATGAGAGATTGACAATGTGTGAGTAAGTTGGTTATAGGAAGTTACAATAGTTTTCCCTTGATTTACGTGCACCATATAGAGGATAGAGGGAAATTTGGTTGCACGTATTATGCACAGTAATTGCTACGTCTCTTCAAATAAGCAAACGCCAAGTTTGCTTTGCAATTTTTCAAATTGGACAACATCATTTATTCTTCTAGTAGTAATTCCTTGACCTGGATCACCAATGATGAGTTCCTGAGGATGGTTTTTCTGAACTCTGATGGAAGGACCTTTCTTTGGTGGATCATTGCTAGGATCAATACTGGTAGGATCAGGCTTAGAGCTTTCTATACTGTTTTCAACTTCTTCTACTATATCAGGTTCATCAAACTGTATGTCAGATGCTATAGCATCATCTGCCACATCTGTCGATCTTTCTTCTGCTGAATCATCTACTACCACATTACTTGATTCCATTATGACCTTAGTCCTGGAGTTGTATACCCTGTAAGCTCTACTGTTTGAAGAGTATCCCAGAAAAATTCCTTCATCACTTTTAGGATCCAACTTCCTTCTCTGTTCTCTATCTACTAATATATGACATTTGCTCCCAAAAACATGAAAATACTTAACAGTAGGTTTTTTGTTTTTCCACAATTCATACAAGGTAGTAGTAGTTCCTGATCTTAAAGTTACTTTATTATGAATATAGCAGGCTGTATTCATAGCTTCAGCCCAAAAGGAATATGGAAGTATCTTAGCATGTAACATTGCTCTAGCTGATTCTTGTAGAGTTCTATTTTTCCTCTCAACCACTCCATTTTGTTGAGGTGTAATAGGAGATGAGAACTCATGCTTGATTCCTTCAGATGCACAGAACTCAGAGAACCTGGAATTTTGAAATTCTTTTCCATGGTCGCTTCTTATTCTCAAGATCACTTCATTTTTTTCCCTTTGAAGTTGTACACATAAGTCTTTAAAAACATCAAATTTATCTGATTTTTCTTTGATAAAGTTTATCCAAGTGTATCTGGAAAAATCATCAACAACTACATAGGCATACCTTTTTCCTCCCAAGCTGAGAACTTGCATAGGTCCCATTAAGTCCATGTGAAGAAGTTCAAAGACTCTTGTTGTGGTCAGATGCTGTAGCTTCTGGTGTGGTGTTTTGGTTTGTTTTCCAATTTGACACTCACCACAAATATGACCTTCTTCAATTTTGAGTTTTGGCAAACCTCGAATGGCTTCTTCAGATATTGCTTTCTTCATGCTTTTTAGGTTCAGATGACCTAACCTTTGGTGCCAAAGTTTTACCTCATCCTCCTTGGCTATTAAACATGTTGATAGACTCGTATCTTCTTGAGGAACCCATAGATACCAATTGTCTTTAGATCTTACACCCTTCATCAGAAGCTCACCCTTATCATCTGTAACTAAACATTCAGTTTTAGTAAAGTTTACCTTCAAACCTTGATCACATAATTGACTGATACTTATTAAATTTGCAGTTAATCCCTTAACAAGTAAGACATTGTCAAGTTGGGAAGATTATTATTAATCAACTTTCCTATACCAACAATTTCTCCTTTAGCTCCATCTCCAAATGTCACAAAGCTAGTTGAGTAGGTTTTCATGTCTACGAGAAATTTATCAATACCAGTCATATGCCTAGAACACCCACTGTCGAAATACCAGTCTTCTCTTGATGAGGCTCTAAATGATGTATGGGCTATTAGACCTGTAACTTGATCTTTATTCAAGGTTTCATCAATTTTGGGAATTGAGCTTACATCCTCATTTTTAGGTTTCCACTCTTTTGGAGTGACAAATTGACGAGGCTTCCTATTAGGGTACCCATATAACTTATAACAGAAGGGTCTTATGTGTCCTTTTCTACCACAATAGTGACATACCCAGGGATGAGGCTTTGTCTTATACCTGACTCAATGATGCTGCTTAGAATGCTGTAACATCTTTCTGCTCATAGGTGATTCTTTTGGTTGAGTGTACATAAGTTCAGGATTGTAGCTTCTGTGTTTGTTGACATTCTCATAACTAATCCCAATGAACTTAGGTCTTCTCACATTCTTTTCTAGGATTTCATCTAATTTGTCAGCACCAGTTTTGTTCAACATTTCAGAATATTTTCTCAATCTTTCAATATCAACTTCCAACTTATCTATCTCTTCATTAGCTGCATCAAGATTAAAGGTTAAGTTGTTTACCTTTTTCTGGAGATCATCAATCTTTGATAGAAGGCTAATTTTTTCACCCTGAAGTTGTGAGTTGAGTCTCTTTTGCTTTTCAAGTTCTTTGCATTTTTCTTCAGAAACTAAGCATATGTCTCTGTATGTTTCTGCTAGTTCATCATAAGAGACTTCTTCATCACATGATTCTGTATCAGATGTTACAATTCCTGTTAGGACTGTAACATGTTTCGCAACTTCAGGTTCTCCTTCTTTTTCTGATTCATCCTCATCAGACCAAGTGACATTCAGACTTTTCTTTTGTTTCTTTAGATAAGTAGTACATTATGTTCTGATGTGACCATACCCTTCACACTCATGACATTGAATCCCCTTACTTTGAGCAGGTTTTTCATCAATCTTTGTTTTTCTTGAGTTACCAATGCTGCGACTCATGTCAGTAGCAAGATGCCTAACATTCTGCCTGGGTCTTCTGTCCATCCTTTTTAGAACCTTATTAAATTGTCGTCCAAGCAAGACAATAGCTTCAGAAACACTGTCAGTTGACTCTATATCACTCTCAAGATCTTCATCCTCAACATTTGATACAAAAGCAATGCTTTTGTTTTTCTTTTCTATTCTTTCATTAACAGATGATTCATAGGTTTGTAGGGATCCTATTAATTCATCAACTTTCATGGTTGATATGTCTTGAGTTTCTTCCATTGCAATCACTTTCATGTCAAATTTCTTAGTAAGAGACCTAAGAATTTTTCTCAAAATTTTTTCATCACTTAATTTTTCTCCTAGATCATCAAAAGAATTAGAAAAATCCATAACATTCATGTAGAAGTTGTGAACACTTTCATCCTCTTTCATCCTAAGATTTTCAAATTTCCTGGTTAGATTTTGAAGTCTTGAGATTTTTACCTTGGCAGTACCTTCTTGAGTGGTCTTTAGTATCTCCCAAGCATCTTTGGCAACCTCACACTTTTTGATTAGCCCAAACATATTTTTGTCCACACCATTAAACAAGGCGTTTAAGGCTTTAGATTTGCCAAGAGCTAATGAGTCTTCTGCAGTAGTCCACTCCTCCTCTGGTTTCAGTGCATCTGTATCAGCTCCATTAGCATCCTTCACTTTGGGATGTTCCCAACCTTTAAGAACAGCTTTCCAAGTCCTGCTGTCCATAGACTTCAAGAATGCTATCATTCGAGCTTTCCCAATGTCGTAGTTGGAGTCATCTAGAAGAGGTGGCCAGGTTACGTAACCTCCTTCTCTGTCCATGACATCATATATGTACCCTGGAGCTCACCCACGTAGGTTAGGGTGTCTGCTCTGATGCCAATTGAAAATCTGACACCCTGTAGACAGATGCTACGCAAGATGCTACAGCAATGTTCGTAGCAATAAATCACACAGTAAATAATGCAGCAGTAAATAGCAGAACAGTAAATAACACAGTAGGTTTGTTAACCCAGTTCGGCGTAATCACGACCTACTATGGGGGATACCAATCCAGGAGGAATCCACTATAATAGTACTAGTTCTAAGTTCTCAGCAAACGCCCCGTTTACAACTTATCACCTAGTCACTACCCGTGCTAACTCTACCTAGGAACTCCTAGATATGAGACCCCGTCTCACTCCTATTAAAACAATACTCAGAGAGTTACTCACTGTAATAGACACTCAAACAATCAATAACAAACCTACCTCCGTGCTTCAAAGTTTAGGAGTAAGTTCACACAATTCTAATCTCCGTACTTAAAAGCTTAGGAGAGGACACACAAATACAACTCAAGTAACCAGTCCTAAACTTGCATCAACTTGACACAAGAAAGGCTCACAATAAACAAGCAAAACTCTAAAACCCTAAAACACACACACTTTAGTAAACACGGCTTTAGATAGATTGAAACAAGGTTTTGGTCTTCATATATATAGCCTTGAGATCGCAGGTCCTTGTTCCGCAAGAAAAGGCTTCAGAATTAATCTGAACCATTGAGATGATCAGCATAAAAGATTTACTTCAAATATTCTTCAAAGATTGACTTCAAAAAGATTTTCTTAAAATATATTTTCTTCAAAGATTTAATTATTTTATTGAGATAAATAATATAAACCGCCTTCAGAAACTTAAGGAACAAGGCGCAACTTGGTCTATTAAAACGTGCGCAATCTTTTATTCTCAAACAAATCTTTCTAAGATTTTATATAAAAATTATGCGCAACACAGTAGCAGTAGCGCTGTACTTCATATGCTAAAGCATCTTGTCCAGCATTTAGGCTAGAGTTAGTTTTTGCAAAATTGTAGCCAACATACAAAAACCTAACACTTAGGATTAGAGTTAATTAAATTATATTGGTTTTCAAAAAGTACTTTATTAGCGGATGTGAGAAAGAGAGTTAAACATCACCTTTATAATCTACAATACTAGTCAAGATTTGCGAGAGCTGAGATTAATGTTTTTAAATCAATATAGTTTCGAAAACTATCCCTTTTATCAAAGCGCGAATTAAGTATTGAACCCTTCGAAGCAACTAAGAGCTCATCATAGTAATACACTTTATTATTTTAAAATCCAAAAAAAAATACTTTCTTTTATTTATTTAAAAAATCCAAAAATATTTTACAATTCAAAAACCGTCTATTCTACTATTTAGCCTTAGATTTACAAAGTAACATTACATAACGGTAGGTCGACTTTTGGTCTCTGTGGCATCAATAATCTTTTATAACTACACGATAATTCTGTGCACTTGCAGAAATATCGCATCACTAGACCATAGGCCCGTGTAGGCCGACTTGACCTATTCCCACCTCTAGTGAGTAATAAACCAGCAGGTTCAACATATTTGGAATAAATGAAGAACCTACTCCGAAACCAAATGTGACGGATAAGACTAATTTGAAGACACTAAAAATAGAGACCTTCCGTTGGTGGTGCAAAATGACATCCAAATTATTCGACAAGCATGGGCAGACATAGCTGAACAAGGCGCCATCCAAAAATGCAACAAAGAAAGAATAAAAACAAGTCAGCTGGAAGTGTTGGAACAGTAGGGGTACCCCATACGGATTGATATCACTTGATGTCATCCGTTTGAATTTATTTTAAGTTATTTCTCTGAAATTTAGGCCTAGTCTCATAAAAAAAAATATCATCATATGATTGCCTAAAAACATTAGATGTCTTTGCATTATTTCTCTGAAATTTAGGCCAAGTTCCCCTGATACATTTTGTATTTAAATTGCCTAATTTTTTTTTTTTGGTAAATTGCCTAATATTTTAATAATATTTTTTGCTCTCATCAAGTCTTTTTAATCCGGGCACATTTTTTGTTGTGTGTGACCTTTCACTCTCTGATTCTTGCTCCCGTATCAGTTTTGAGTTGAAGGAGAAATTAAAATAAAATCATATTCCTTGATCAAGTCACCAGATTGTGAATCTTACATAATCTTTTCATAGAAAAAAAAATACTTTTTAACCCTAAGCAAATAAGAAGGTTTTTACGTTGAGTACAACGTGATGAATGCTAATACATTCCTGTCACATAATCGACTCCCAGATCTGGAAATGATTGCGATGACTCTCTTTCTATTGTTGTTAATGTTTTATCGATATTTTTCTTTTTCATCGGGAATAAATAAAGTTTCATTGCGACTCTATTAGTTATTCTGAACCCAAACCTAAAAACATAAAGGAAAACACAAAAAACAACTACAAACGATTTAATTTAAAGATTCCTTGTCATGGAATTGGTCAATGGCGTACTTCCTATAGAAAATGCTAAACAGTGCCCCCGGAGCAATGATTAATCATATTAAAATAGAAAGTTTGTCTCGAAATACGTACATTCAATACTTCAAAAGTATAAAAAGTTAACTTTTAAATACTAATTTTATTTTTTATTCCCATTTTTGGTATGTTTAGCAAGTACCCCGGCCCCGGAGCACTGTTTCGTATCACCCTTAAAATTTATACATCACTAGAATAAGAGAGAGCCTTCTTCTCTATACTATATTTCATCCAATCACTTTCTTATATTAAACAACATAAAAATTTATATAATTGCAATTCTATTTAAATATTTGAATGTTTCTAGTCCCTAAGTGCAACATGTCACCCAGTAAATGAGAGGTTTCACTTTTTTTTTATTTGAATGACAAATATATTATATATAATATAAAAACGAAAAAAGTACAGGAGAAAATTCAATAGATCAAAGAGATGTGACGTTTCACTTATTTATTACCGGTCATAAATATATTTTGACATAGATAAATATTCAATTTGATATCTTTGAATATTTTTAACATTATATACATAAAGTTATGTATTTACTTTATATAATTGGTTTTATTGGTTGATAACATCTATTAGTAAAAAAATAGTATCTATTAGTTTTTGACTAAATCATCAATTTTTTCTTTCACGGAAAAAATTTAATCAAAATTGAAAATTGATTTGGTAGAAGAAGTAATACAAAGTATATTTATCAAAATTACCATTACAAAGATTTATGTCATTCAAAGTCTTTTAAATTAAAGTTATTATATATTTTTTTGACTAAAAGTCCTAAACTTTTCTGTCAAAATAATTGTACTATAAATACATGAAACCCCATCATATATCTTCATTCAACCTAAGGTCAGTAAATTGTACACGAAACATGTTTTCATAACTCCTATTTCACTTATGATACATTTCCAATTTCTTTTTTTTTTTTTTTATTGCCAACAAGAAACTTCAATCTTCTTGAGAGAAATCGAGAACTTTTTAACAATTTCTTGTTTGTGATATATGCTTGCTCTTTATTTTATGCAAGATATCTTTTTAATGTGTATATCTAATGTGTTAAAATATTATTTTGTACCTTAGGACATCAATATGGATCCAAATCAAAAGAAAAATGTAGAGCTCGTCGACAAAGTTTGGGAAGAACAATTCAAGAAAAATGGCGAGACTGCTGATTTGAAGACTCTTATTCCTATCTCCCGCGTTAAGGAGATCATGAAAGAGGAGGCGGATGTGGAGATTCCGAGTGAGACTTGTGTGTTCATGGCAAAAGCTTGTGAATTGTTCATTATGGATATGATAATGAGATCTATGGTCAAAATGAAAGAAGCTGGAAGGACAACATTTGAAGTCAATGACATGGTTGATACATTAGGTGATATTGATTTGGAGACTAAAATGAAGGATGAGAAAACTCAAGTTTCTCCAAATGAAGATGATTAAGAAAATAATAGTTTCTAAATAAAATTAATAAAAGCAATGTTATTCAAACATAAATTGTCAAAAACCCAAATATGGTTTAAAACAGTGTTTGTATTTGAAATCTATGTTTGAAAAACATTTCTCAAATAATAATAAGGAACATCTCCAACTTTAAATCAGCAATAAATCAAATAAAGGTATTTCGACACCTTTCTTTTTTATGCCCCCATTCGTGGTGAATTAAGCAGACGTGCCTAACTTTTATGTCAATCATAATGTATTAAATAAATAACTTTCTATAATCTTAGTGTAGTAAGTTCAATTACTAAAATTAAATATTATTTTACTCAAACCTTGAAATTAAATGTTTTTTTATTATAAATTAAGAGTATCTAGATATTAAGGTAGGGACTAGGAATAGACATCCCAACTCTATTAGCTCATATTATTATTAAAAAAAGAAGAAAAAAAAAGACAATTACAAGGGTGCTAGGCCTTACCCCAAAAAAAATGAAAAAACAAAATTCTAAGAGCTTGTTTGATTTCCTTCTCAAAAACAATTTTTTTGTTTTTAAAAGTAATCAAGTTTTACAAAACTATTATTATTTATATATTTAAATAATTTAATTTAATTTTCACCAGGTAAATACCAGTCCGACCCCGGTTGAACCTTGAACCTTCGTGTACATCGGTTTAACATTCGGTTCGGTTTTAATTACTTTGGTTTGCTCACATAAAAAAAAAAAGAAAGGATATAATACTTGGTAAAAAAATTAGAAAAAGAACAATGGTAAAACCATCACCAAAAAACATTAGATCGCCCTATTAATATATGAATAAAAATATAGATAGTGTAGAAATTATGAAAAAATAGGCTACCTTTATATTAGTAAAAGCACAGGTCTTGTAAAAATCACCAAAAAACATAGGGCATTGTATTAAAAATGAGTATAAGCCATAAAATTGTAAAAAGAAATAGTCAACTTAATTAATATAAATAAAAGTATAAGTTATGTAGAAATCACTAAAATAAAAAAAAATGTTTCCATGTTAATATATGAGTATAAATATAGGTCCCGCTGAAATCTTTTTAAAACTAAAAAAGTAAAACAAGTTCAGTAAATTTTTTATGGGTTTAAATTTCAAGTTTCAGACATGGAACCTCCTACAAGAAGCTCCTACCAGAGGACCTTCTTCTCCAACTAGTCATGAAACACTAGATTAAGTTTTAATGATTTATCATATGGTACTTTGTTATCTTTTAAAGTATGGTGGTTATTGAGTATCTTATTATATCGATCGATTACTTTAGTATATTTTGAAATACATTGATATCTTTTGAATGATGTTGTAGATGTGAACGATTTGATAATGTAATAGGTTCAAGAATATGATTGTCATGTGTAATTGTGCTATCAGTGACGGGTTGAAACTAGTGGAAAAAACACTTTTTAAATCGGTTCCAGGAGACTATTTAAATCGGTTCTACGTCCGATTTAATAACAGCCAATCTAGAATGTTTTTTTGTTTTAACTCAGTTGTGAATCCGATTTAAAATGTTTTTTTAAATCGGTTAGCCCGATTTATTTAGTATTATTTAAATCGGGTTGACCCATTTAAAAAATATCCAAAAAATCTTATGACTTTTTAAATCATGATGACCCGATTTAAAAGCTTACATTTAAATCGGTTGAATCGGCTCAACCGATTTAAATTCTTTTTTTTTCTTTTTTTATCTCCTACAATATTATACATATAATTACACATAAATCAGATTCTTTATTATAATAAATAAACCAGAAATTCATACACAACCATTAATACAAAATATATCATAAAACTAAATTTCATACCACCAAATTGTAAATATGTTCAGATTACAAAATATTCATGAAACACTATTCCACCATCGAAACTAAATATCTATTGCCAAAACCGAACAATTCTACTACCAAAACACTAGTCTAAGCTAAACAATCTTAGCCTAGAAACATAAGTACAAAAACAAAAAATACCGACCTACAATTGTCATTTTAACATATACCAATGAGTTTGATCGTACTATACGGTGAGCCAACTTCTACAAGGCTGTAGGAGTAATCATATAGGAAAGGCATAAATTGTTAAGCTAGAAGTACAATGAGAAGATATCCAATAGATTAGATTTTATAGCATCTGTTTCATTCTTTCTTTGAAAATTCAAATTCATATACATAACAAGAAAATCTAAATCAAATGAGAACATATACATCAAATTAAACCTCAACATGTTCAAAACTTGAAACACGAATGACAATAATCATAATATCGACTAGCTTGTATCCACTTAACAAAAATTGCATACAGGCCTCTCATGTTGTAGTTTTCTTTAAATAAACAATATGCAAATTGAATCAATTGATTAGGCAAAAAAATCTAGAAATAGAAAGGTCACAAGAGAATAACCACATGAAACTATCTTAATCCTTAAAGCAAATTATCTGAATTAAGAGTCAATTGCATAAGTGAAATCCAAAATACAGCATTTGCATTCCAACTAACTTACTTTGCTAACTCTAAAAATATATCAACATTAATTTCTCAAAAAAAATCCCTACTAACAAGTAAATATAATTTCAGATTAATTTCTCAAAAAAAAAAAAAAAATTCTCAAAAACCCAGAATTTAGAATCATGCAAAACATTAGTTTCTCAAATTTTTTTTTTCCCAATTCCAGATTCAATAATTTCTAAAATCCCTACAAACAAGTAAATATAAAAACTTCCACTTTGGAACCCTATTCCTTAAAATCAGATTCAGAACCCTATAACTACCAACCCTAATTTTTAATCAAACACCAAATTTTGAAACAAGCATAATAAAAGAGAAAGAGCCTACCACGAATCTGACCTATTAAAGATATCCAAAAAGAGTTGAAACGGAGAAAGAGCATAATAAGAAGGTTTATATTGAGTACAACGTGAGGGATGCTAATACATCCCGTCATATAATCGACTCCCGGACCTGAAAATGATTCTGATGACTATCTTTCCATTATTGCTAAAGTTTTATCGATATTTTTCTTTTTCATGGAAAACACAAAAAACAACTACAAACGATTTAATTTAAAGATTGCTTGTCATGGAATTGGTCAATGGCCTACTTCCTATATTAAAATTTATACATCACTAGAATAAGATAGACCCTTCTTCTCTATACTATATTTCATCTAATCACTTTGTTTTTTTTTTTTTTTTATAGACGGCAAAGCCATTGAAAACTCACATACACAAAGTGGAGTCACCAGGGATCGAACCCCGGTCATAACGTCCAACAGTAACAATTTCGACATTTCTGCCAGTTGAGCTAGGATTTGTGGACAACATAAAAATTTATAAAATTGCAATTCTATTTAAATATTTGAATGTTTCTAGTCCCTAAATGCAACATGTCACTCAGTAAATGTGGCGTTTCACTTATTTATTACCGGTCATAAATATGTTTTGACATAGATAAATATTCAATTTTTGATATCTTTGAATATTTTTAACATTATATACATAAAGTTATGTATTTACTTTATATAATTGGTTTCATTGGTTGATAACATCTTTGGTCAAAAAAAAAAATCTATTAGTCAAAAAAAATCTATTAGTTTTTGACTAAATCATCAATTTTTTCTTTCAAGGAAAAAATTTATTCAAAATTGAAAATCTATTTGGTAGAAGAAGTAATACAAAGTATATTTATCAAAATTACCATTACAAAGATTTATGTCATTCAAAGTCTTTTAAATTAAAGTTATTATATATTTTTTTGACTAAAAGTCCTAAACTTTTCTGTCAAAATAATTGTACTATAAATACATGAAACCCCATCATATATCTTCATTCAACCTAAGGTCAGTAAATTGTACACGAAACATGTTTTCATAACTCCTATTTCACTTATGATACATTTCCAATTTCTTTTTTTTTTATTTTTATTGCCAACAAGAAACTTCAATCTTCTTGAGAGAAATCGAGAACTTTTTAACAATTTCTTGTTTGTGATATATGCTTGCTCTTTATTTTATGCAAGATATCTTTTTAATGTGTATATCTAATGTGTTAAAATATTATTTTGTACCTTAGGACAACAATATGGATCCAAATCAAAAGAAAAATGTAGAGCTCGTCGACAAAGTTTGGGAAGAACAATTCAAGAAAAATGGCGAGACTGCTGATTTGAAGACTCTTATTCCTATCTCCCGCGTTAAGGAGATCATGAAAGAGGAGGCGGATGTGGAGATTCCGAGTGAGACTTGTGTGTTCATGGCAAAAGCTTGTGAATTGTTCATTATGGATATGATAATGAGATCTATGGTCAAAATGAAAGAAGCTGGAAGGACAACACTTGAAGTCAATGACATGGTTGATACATTAGGTGATATTGATTTGGAGACTAAAATGAAGGATGAGAAAACTCAAGTTTCTCCAAATGAAGATGATTAAGAAAATAATAGTTTCTAAATAAAATTAATAAAAGCAATGTTATTCAAACATAAATTGTCAAAAACCCAAATATGGTTTAAAACAGTGTTTGTATTTGAAATCTATGTTTGAAAAACATTTCTCAAATAATAATAAGGAACATCTCCAACTTTAAATCAGCAATAAATCAAATAAAGGTATTTCGACACCTTTCTTTTTTATGCCCCCATTCGTGGTGAATTAAGCAGACGTGCCTAACTTTTATGTCAATCATAATGTATTAAATAAATAACTTTCTATAATCTTAGTGTAGTAAGTTCAATTACTAAAATTAAATATTATTTTACTCAAACCTTGAAATTAAATGTTTTTTTATTATAAATTAAGAGTATCTAGATATTAAGGTAGGGACTAGGAATAGACATCCCAACTCTATTAGCTCATATTATTATTAAAAAAAGAAGAAAAAAAAGACAATTACAAGGGTGCTAGGCCTTACCCCAAAAAAAATGAAAAAACAAAATTCTAAGAGCTTGTTTGATTTCCTTCTCAAAAACAATTTTTTTGTTTTTAAAAGTAATCAAGTTTTACAAAACTATTTTCAAAAATTGTTTTCTATTTATCAATTTTTAAAACTAAAAAAGTAAAACAAGTTCAGTAAATTTTTTATGGGTTTAAATTTCAAGTTTCAGACATGGAACCTCCTACAAGAAGCTCCTACCAGAGGACCTTCTTCTCCAGCTAGTCATGAAACACTAGATTAGGTTTTAATGATTTATCATATGGTACTTTGTTATCTTTTAAAGTATGGTGGTTATTGAGTATCTTATTATATCGATCGATTACTTTAGTATATTTTGAAATACATTGATATCTTTTGAATGATGTTGTAGATGTGAACGATTTGATAATGTAATAGGTTGAATTACTTGGTATTTGAAGTGCTTAGGGAAACATTAATATTTTGAAATAACTTGAATTAAATAACTTGAATTATATGAAATTTCTTATTTTTTTTTATGACATATATTTTGTTGGAATGTATGTTTACTTATATTTTATTTTAATGTAAAAATATTATGAAAATGCAATGCATAAAAAAAAGGTGGGAATCCAAAACAAAATGAAAAAAAAAGTTTAAAAAAAATATGGGCAACAAAAAAAAGCGTCTGGATTTTTTTTTTGAAAAAACTAATGCAAATAGCGACAGTTCAAACCGTCGCTAAAAAGCTCAAAACTTTCCAAAATAATTACAAATAGCGACGGTTGCAAACCGCCGCAAAAGGTAATACAACCGACGCTCTACTGGCGGTTATTCCAACGGTTTGCCAGACCGGCCGCCTCCCTTTTCGACGCTTTTCCAGCCGCCGCATAAAGAAATTACCGACGGTTAGGAATGACGGTATTACCTTTTTTCAACTGTCGTCGCTTTTCCCTGCTGTGTAGTGAATATTGAATTCTCCACCATGGCACATGGTTATGTTGATTTTGGTCTATATAATATATAAATTTGTTTTAATGTATAAATTGACATGATTTTCTTTGGTATAAAATTGTTATTATATGAATGGAGGTTTTGTGTAAGATGTATATCACACTACTACAATTTTGACCTATAATAGCACTAATTTAATAGCACTTTTACGCAAGTGCTATTAAAAACCTAACATTGAGCCCCTATGATAGCACGTTTACAAGAAACGCTATCAAAGCCTAGAATTTAAGTACCATACAATAGCGCTTTTGTTAAAAGCGCTATAAAAGTTGTGAATGTGGAACACAATAATGACACTTTCAGGAAAGTGCTATAATAGCATAAATTAAGAAAAAAAGAAATTCGCTCTTGGCTAGGTGTCGAACCCTTGACCCCTAGGTTGTTCATTGATAAAAAATTTAAAATAAAATATCTTCATCTTTGAGCTTCACAGTATAACCTTCATCTTCCTCTTCTCTCTATCATTCAATCGTTCTTCTACTGTCACTCACCATTGTTCATCGTTTCACTCAACTTCTTCATTGTTCCCCACTCTCAATCATTTCTCACTCTCCATCGTTCCTCACTCTTCCACACTCTCCATGGTTAATTCACCGTCTTCTCCATCATTCTGACGAACTCGCCGTCTTCTTCGAAGAACTTGTTGTCTTCTCTGACAAAATCAACCCTTCTCTTAGACGAAATCAACCCTTTCTCTTCATTGTTCACCATCAGTTGAACCCTAAAACATTCTTCTCTCCATCTTTCCCCAAAACTTGTTAAACCCTAAATTCCAAATTGAAGTGTTGTTACCTTTGTTGAAGGCTTGAAGGAGGTAAATATTTTCTCTTTTCTTATATGCATTTCCCCCCATTTATTTTACTTTGAAAGTGAGTTTGGATTTTTGTTACTTCATCTCAATTTATAATAATGGATTGTGTGAATATTTTCTGTGATAGTTTAGGTGCTTAGCTTGTTTGTATTGTTGATTGATTATGTATCTACCAAGGCCTGCAAATGAAAGATGTAGGTTTGTTGTATTTGATTTTCGTGACTGTGTATTACAATAAGAACAAGTTTAGAGTTTCAACATTGGTTTTGGATATGGATCATTGTTTTTTTGTGAGCTTGATTATTCTATAATTAGATAGCTTGATCTACACAAACAAATGGTTGTTCAGCCTACTGAGTCTACTAACTGAGCAGTGTGATATATATATTTAGTTCAATTAAATTATGGGTTATTTAAACAGATTCATCCCATCTAGGTGGGTAATTATTTTCTCATCTCTTTCCTTTTTAGGCTTATGTTTTCAGAAGCTCCACATAATGTATTACCTTCTTGTCACAATCCAATTTCTGAATATTCCGTATCAATTTCCCCGAAAATCAATCAATATTCTACCAGGCTGCAGGAATGTAGCATTCAATACTCGCAAGGTAAACATAAGTGCTATTGAAGCTGAAATCTATAATAGCGTTTTTCACAAAAGTGCTATTAAAGCATGTAGCCAAAACATGTCTACTATAGCGCGTTTACTGAACAAAGGGCTATTAAAGATCGCTCATACAATAGCACTTTAAAAAGTACTATAATAGCTACAGACCTACAATAGCGTCAGCTTCAATAGCACTTTAAAGTGCTATTAAAGCTAAAAAAAAAGTGCTATAGTAGCCTTTTGTTCATATGTATTAGATTACCATTTTGTTTAATTTTGGCATACTGCTTCAAGATTGTTCTCAGGTGATTGTCAATTTGTGAGTAACCAACCATTTGTTAAAAGTGAAGAATTGTATTTGTTCGTGATGCGTAGTGACTGAAGTCATTCCCTAAGCAGTTTTGCTGTTGATTTTGACAAGTATGTTTAAGGAGAAATGAACACACAAATACTCATGATTAAGGGGAAAGGTACACAGTTAATTGTCTTAATATATTATATGCATGATATAGAAACGATTCAAGTATGTGAAAAATGTGATAAGTATGAATGATTTGATTTATGAGACATGTAATTATGCTATTTTATTTTAATATAAAACTAATGTATATGAATTATCAAAATATGAAATGCATATTATTGTGCAAGTATTAAATTTAAAATTAATGATCTCATATTATATGTGTATGATAATATGAAAATAATTGTTTATTTCTTGCTTATCTTGATATTAAAAATAATTTTGGTATATTTTGAAATTGTAAGTTGGTAAATGTTCATGGAGGAAATTAAATTATAGAATATGTTAATGATTTTGAGTCATTGTTTATTTTCTATTGTGATGATTATATGAATTTAGCATAGAACATAGAATACATGAAACTTGATTTTAACATTTAGAATTTATGATATATGTATTAGTTGTGTAGTAGCTAAAATAATATGGAAAAGGTTTCTATTGATAAATTTGAAATAAATTCTAAAGTATTATTCTGAAGTTCATGAGGGGTATATGACTTACATGCGATCCATCTTTTGAAAATAAAAGTTGGTCATAACAAATATTTGTGATCATGTTTGATGGTGTTATACATATTTAATGCATTGAATGTACGGTTATAGATACATTGAAGTGGAAAGAGAATTTCAAATTGAAATAATTGTTAAATATGTAATAGCAAGGGGAGATTGACATAAAGTTTGTGCATATGACACAATGATAATAAAATGACATAAAGTCATGGTTTTGTGATAGTGGTGAAATTAACTATCAAGAATATATAAAGAATATTCAAAGTTTGTAAAAATCATAGCTATGTGGTTGATTGAATATTCAAAGTTATAAAGTTGGAAAATCTTGCAATTCTTTGATGAAAGGATTGACAAGGGTATATGATGATTAAGTCATTGAAGACATCATTAGGGATGTGGTACAAGCCTAGATATAATTGATCACCAATGGTGGAAACTCAACTCACACTTGAGTAATATCAAGCCTTGAGTTCAAAGATGAAAGTACACTATTAGAGTGATTGAAGTACTTGACAAGAATAAATACATCCCAAGGGGTAAAAGTACTTGGACCATAAAAGCAAAAGTGGTAGGATGAGATTTTTCTCTTAATAGACATAAAGCTATATTTGCTTGAATGCATAATTATGGGTGCATTTATGATATAGTCTACCTATATGAGAATGAAGTGGGGCCGCTTCATCGAGTTCAAGGGCTTGACTCTGAAATTCTCACAAAAAGGATATGAGACACAAGGCCTTAACAAATGTGTCATATTTATAATTCGATCAATGGTACCGAGATTTCATGTGTGAGTTATGCACACTTGTTCTAATGAATAGTTGGTTTAAAGCTTGTCTACCAATCTATTTGGGGATGAGTGAAAACTTAACTTACTAAGTAATGGTTCAAATCGTGAAATACTTTTATCTGAAACCATGAGATTTCCAGAATAATGGATTAAGATATATTTTGAAAATGGTGGGGGATTGTGATAGAAATTTCCAAAATATATTTGGAAAGTTGCAACGATTAAAAGAGACATGTTAGCGAAAATGTGTAATGTGTTTCTCTTCACTAAAGGACATGAGTTTCTCTATAGATAGGAGATAGATACTCATGAGGTAGAAAAACACATAAAAACACATCGAATCATGTTCACATGAGTCAAAAGTCTGTCTAAAATATTCTAAGTCATTTCTTCTTTTCTCTAGTGCACGAGAGTCATAGGAGAAACTTTATTCTGTAAACTATCATTGATTGATATGCTTGATGTGTGTGTGCAATTCATGTCAAGGATTCCAGAGTATTCTGAAGGGGATTCGTCAGTTATAACCCATTTGCATCCGGTTTACATAAACTGGTGGGAGCGAATCGAACCTAAAGCATAGTGTGTCCCCACACCATTGGAATTTATGTGCAACTATTATCATAATCTTCTTCATCTTCTTTTTGTTCAAGTTTTGCAACAGACCCCCAACAAAAGTTCTCACATAAAATTTATACATCACTAGAATAAGATAGAGCCTTCTTCTCTATACTATATTTCATCTAATCACTTTCTTATATTAAACAACATAAAAATTTATATAATTGCAATTCTATTTAAATATGTGAATGTTTTTAGTCCCTAAATGCAACATGTCACTCAGTAAATGTGGCGTTTCACTTATTTATTACTAGTCATAAATATGTTTTGACATAGATAAATATTCAATTGTTGATATCTTTGAATATTTTTAACATTATATGCATAAAGTTATGTATTTACTTTATATAATTGGTTGGTTTGCGCTTCTCACTTGCTTTTTATTTTTCTTCTTCCGACTCCTCGAAACAAACGACATTAATGGTTTATCCTTCTCTGCCATGTTTGTCCAGAGTTGCTTCACCACTTCTAACTCCTTTTTTACCACATCATCAAATTTCTCATCATTAACCGAAGTGATTTGCATTTCAGGTGCAATAATTATCTCCTCGTCAGCTTCACTAATCTCGTCATCAATGGTTTGTGTTTGTGTCACTATATCTTCTCAACAATACGTTGTAATATCAGCTCATCTACATGTAAATTTCGATGACCAATTTCGTATGTCACATCTTGTTGGGGTTGATTGCAATGTAAGTCCCACATTGTTAATGAAGGAAAAAGAAGGTCAAGAAAAATATATTGGAGAAGCCTCACATCGCTTAGAGAAGTGAATGGTGGAGGAGCTCAAATGCTATATAAAGAGACCTCAAGTTCCTTGTTTCAACACACCAAGCAGTAACACTTGTAAACACTTTAAGTTTATATTTGTGTTTGTTTCTTTTTCTCTAATGCTCTTGTTTTAGAGTATTTGAGATGTAGTCAAATATTTGCTTTGGAGAGTATGGGTGTACTAGGGTCATGGGGTGGTTGAGAGTGAAGTCTATGTGTTGTATCAATTTTCACATAGTGTTTATTCTCTGGTTGTCGGTTTAGACAATGACCGTGGTTTTTTTCTCCGGTTTTGGAGTTTCAACGTTATATTCTTTTTGTTGTGATTGTGTTCTTTATTTTCTCTATGCCGATTTTTCTCAACAACTGTGTGAGACTTAATTACTCACACTTGAAATCCAACATGGAAGTTCTGATACTGATATTGGGTCAACTATAGGATGTGGGAACTAACACTTGGGGGGAGAATGTTGGGTTTCATGTGTGAGTGGTTAAGTCCCACATCGATTATGTATGGGAATAATGTTGGATTTATAAGAGAAGTGACACATTAGCCTAATGCCTTAAGGTTTTGGGTTGGTATGTGGTGTCTCCCTCTCTTTGAGGTCCTGAAGCATTGACCATTGTTTCTCCCGAGCTCCCCCGGACTCCCCAACAAGTGATATTATAGTCTGGTTCGGCTTTGTGGGGGAACGGGAGGGGATCCTGATATTTGATCAAATATAGGATGTGAGAACTCACACTTGGGGGGAGAATGTTGGGTTTCAAGTGTGAGTGATTAAGTCCCACATCGACTATGTATGGGAAGAATGTTGGATTTATAAGAAAAGTGACCCATTAACCTAATGCCTTAAGGTTTTGGGTTGTGATCGATGTGGTGTCTCCCTCTCTTTGAGGTCCTGAAGCATTGGTCATTGTTTCTCCCGAGCTCCCCCGGACTCCCCAACAAGTGATATCAAAGCTTGGTTCGGCTTGGTGGGGGAGCGGGAGGGGATCCTGGTATTGGATCAACTATAGGATGTGGGAACTCACACTTGGGGGGAGAATTTTGGGTTTCAAGTGTGAGTGATTAAGTCCCACATCGACTATGTATGGGAAGAATGTTGGATTTATAAGAAAAGTGACCCATTAACCTAATGCCTTAAGGTTTTGGGTTGGGATGTGGTGTCTCCCTTTCTTTGAGGTCCTGGAGCATTGGCCCATTGTTTCTTTCAAGCTCCCCCGGACTCCCCAACACATCTTGTGGAGATATACTAATTAAATGTATTCTTTTACGAACAACATCTATAACAACTTGGCCTCCACCTGTAACTTTTTTTTTTAACAGCAAAGCTCATATGTGTGTGTATATATATATATATTAACCAAAATGGAACAAAGTACAATAAGTACTAAACCCTAAAATAGGGAGGAAGTACCAGTGGTACTCTACCCAATTAACCGAAAAAACAACGAACAAAACAAAGGGCCCCAAAAAATACCCCATGTTGTCCTGATATATACCAAAAAACTAAAGCATCTCTTAATGCCAAAATCTTATCTAAGTAAGCACTCAAGTGGGAATTTATGCCACTCATACATCAAACAAAACACCCTGGTATAAGATTACTCCACCTGTAACTGTGGCATATCTGCGTCAGGAGTGTTGACTTGTGCCGATTTAATTACCGCTACCGGTTCAGGCACAGGCTGAGATTGTGCATCTTCCGTTGGGAGGGTCTCTGAGGCATTGACACGCTCGCAAGTGCACGAGTATGTCGTCGTAAGAAAAAAATATCGAATCCACAGAAACTAAAGAGTAACATGGCCAAATTTACTTAAATGAAATATTATGATTATATGATGGAATGATTATAAAGATTGTTTTGAATTTTTTATTGCGATCAACCAAGTAAGAAACAAAGATGAATTTATTTATAATATATAAAAGACCCCCAAAAATTATGAATTTCACCGATAACATGTGAAAACCTTCTTTTCAAAAGCAAGTTATAGGTTGTGCAATCAGAAACAGGAAAATCCTAAAAACTAATTAATCCATAATCAGCACATATCGGTCCATAACAACAACATTAACATAAAAAAAACTTGTTTATACATGTAACATTTCCCATTCTGGCAAGAGAGATAAATCAACATTCTCTTTCTTGCATAAATCAGTAGCGTCAAATTTCAACCTCGTAGACTCGCAACTCGGGAATGAGGTGGAAGTCTAAAGGGTTGTCCGTGTTGATAGTTCATTCATTTGTATATCCTCCTAATTCATTTTTTCATACGTGTCTTGTCGCATTGCTTGGAAGACTTAAAGATGTGACCATTAATTTTTGAGATATAACCAGGATCATTCAATCAACCAATTCTTTGTGTCGGCATCTGGTTCACATCATTATTTTTCAAACGTTTCCAACCATCGATGGAGGGTTTTCACTCATTCATATATTAATCATATATGTTTCCTTTTATTTGTTGGCTATTATTGTTCAATCTTGATCCTTTATTCCCCATTGTTGTTTTTTTTAGCTTTTCGAAGTTCTATTTTTGTTGTCGAATCGATCCTTGTTTGATTTCTGCTACATCCTTCCTTCTCGTCTTTTTGCCATAATGTTTTAACCAGTTAGTCTTATTCGAGTATTTAATTAGGTACTCCCGGTAACACATCTATATTGAAACTGCACTTGAGAAAAGTTATATAGAAAATTCGTCTTCATCAGAGGACTACCGATTAGGGTTCTTGTGTCTCTATGATCAGACCAAACCAAAGTCTTCTTCAAAAGCATTTGGGGATTTTGACTGGGTTGAAGATTTCATTAGGGAATCACTATCTATATGAACAAATGAATTTTTTTTTGTCAAATGAACATGTTGTTAAGTTTTATGACCTGTTGGAAAAACCGTTTTTCTTCATTAAAATGGAAAATTGCCCTTTATCATTATTTCATTAAAAATTGGTCTCCGACCACATGTGCATTCGAAAGTCCCTCCCTTTGTACCAATTCAGGGATTTAGCTTACTTGCAGTAGCTTCTTCTTTTGTGAGTACTTCCGGTACTCCTCTTGTTTATGATCTCCACTTGTATTTGTGACTTATGCTTTATTTTATATATATATATATATATATATATATATATATATATATATATATATATTTGCCATTTAAAAAAAAAATAAAAATATTACTTGCAGTAGCAGGAACACAATTTGACGCAATAAAAGATCACAACCATTGATTTCAAATTAGACAATATATATCGCATATATATCAATAAAAATATGTTAAAACGATCTCAGCTATCCGTTTCAAATCGGATAGTCTCGATTTATTACAGCGTCCTGCTGTAACATCAGAAAATCCAAATCCCCAATTCAGTACTAATTTTAAGAAATTGTGTGTCACACTAACACTGGCATGCAAGGAATAAGGTAGTTTCCAAAAGCCAATTTTGTAGCTTATAGTAATTTATAATTTATAATACTGTCTATAGTATAGTACGAGAAGCAAGCACGAGAGGCTGTCATTCACAGCCCACACTCCACAGCCCAACGATGAAGATTCCTATAGTTTTGTTACTTCATGTAATAATATCCATACTATAAAATTGATATATTGAGTAATATGCATATGTATACAGCTCAAAGGTTTCCATTTTTGGATAAACATCAAAATATGTATCCTATGCCGCCAATAATCTGAAAAATCATCATTCAGATTATAAAGGATTATACCATCATGTGTCATAAGTGTACATGTTAAGGAGGGCAAGTCTAACATAAAAGACTTCCACCAAATCTTTCATGGTGTACAAGTTGTCAATATTATTATAAAGAATACGAATCTTACAAAATTTACCGTTGGATTGAAAATTACTTGATATGTTATTGAGACCCATCAAAATTAACGGTTTATGAGTTTTTATTGAATACCATTAATATTTGATAAATTAGTAAGTTGAATTTGTAGTACTTGATAAATTAATATTTTTTTTGACAAACATAAACTTATATCATATCATTCAATACTAAAAGTTCAATACAAGTAGGCATCGTTTCAAATACAATGCGACTAGACCAATAAACGACTGCTCTAGCAAGCTTATGGGCAACCATTAATTTGCACTAATTGATATATATGTAAGTGATCTAAGCAAGGATCAAAGAAGACAGCTAGAGTAAGTATGTTGCAACGTCTTGCAATCATCGGAGAGGAGTGGTGTACCTGCAAGGGTTCCAATGTTCATCATGCCAATAAGAATTTTAGGAATTAAGAGGTTTAAAGGTCCATAAGAGTTTTAGAAATCAAGAGGTTTTAGGAATCAAGAGGTTTTAGGAAACAACATTTAAATGTTCATCATGTCAGTAAGAGTTTGAAAGATTCACAACAGCATAATAGGAATCAAAAGTTTGAAAGTACAGTTCTTCTGTTTTGGGCCTTTCAGTTGGCTTCGTTGGTCTATCTTTGGGTTAGGCGTCTTATTGGTTTTTTATTGCCTAGAATTTTTCTCTTCCCCCTCCCCCTAAATTTTTTTATACACCATAGATCCGATTTTCTCTCTGGTAGGTCGACTTCGGAATCTACGAACCGAAGTTTTAAACTTTCGGAATCTATTTTCTGGTGGCTTAAATTTCAGAAAATGTTTTCAGAATTATTGCGATACAGACACAGAAACGTAATTCACTTTCACTTATTCACTTATACTCAATCTAAACCTCACCTCCAACGGTTTTCATTTTTCCTTGGATTGGTGCTTAAAATCAACATTGGAAATTTGGCAAGAGGATTCTACACTCATTTAAAAGCTCAAACATAAGGTAATTTTTACTTTGAACGGTTTATTTTGTGTTATTGAGGCTCAAACATAGGTTGTATTTGTTCTATTATGTAACATATATGTCCTTTAAGATCAAAGATTAGTAATATAGTTCTATTATGTTGCAGTGCCTTGATTTCTGAGTTCATATCAAGGTTGTCAAAACCGGACCGGACATCGAACCGGTGAGCTTACCGGTTCAATGTTCAATTGGTCAGACCGGGGTTCAACCGGGTCGGACCGTTTTTAATTAAATATATATTTTTTAAAACACATAAAACAATATTTAATAAAAAATTACATAATAGTCATAGTTTTACACTATTAATATCATATTAATTTGAATTTCACATTATACTTACCAAAAAAATAAAAAAATTAATTTCACATTATTAAATATTTTGTACTTTTTTCCAATCACTCGGCTACTTGACCAAAAAAAAAAAATTTTGTACTTTTTAATATATATTTTTTTGAAGAACTATTTAATATGTTGTTTGGTATTTTTAATATTTATACAAAAAAAAATAAAAGAAAATTTAGTCTCCCCCTCCCCTAAACCCTAATTTATTCTTTTTGTGCCTCCACCAAGGAGGGGTGGTTTTAGGGTCAATTTTTGATCCAAAATCACCCCTCTAAATTGTTTTTCCTTTTCTGTTCAATTAAATAAGTGATTATCCACGTAGATTTGCTTCTTCGTTTTTTTGTTTTTTAAGTTTGTCGTCCTCTTGTGCGGCATTGTGATTGTGGTCGTCTTGTGCGGCGTTGTGTTTGTGGTCGTCTTGTGCGGCGTTGTGATTGTGGTCGTCTTGTGTGGCGTTTGTTGGTTTTTCATTACGGTGTTTCGTTGATTTAAATTTGCATATCTACATCAACTCATTACAGATCTGAAGACTTTGAAGATTTGGACGTCAACGTTGCAAATCCGGGAGTATGAAGATTCCGGTGACTTTTATTTTGTCATATTTGTAGGCAATTTCATGATGCCGTTGTATGCTATTAACTTAGGTGCTGCAAGTTTGTTTGTAGATTCACCTTTTTCAGTTTTTAGCAATCTTGAATTTGTAATGATCTATGTATTTTCAATTTGAATGAATGAATCCTTATTTTTAGTCAAAAAATATTTATACAATATTATTACATGTAATCTTAAAACAAACAAAAAAAAATACTAACATGATAATAAGAATGTATAAAACTTGTTAAATATATATATATATATATATATATATATATATATATATATATATATATGAATAATAAATAAAAATTACACAATATTCATATTTTCACACTATTAAAATATCTTATATAATAAAAATCTTATATAGCTCTTATATTAATTACACAAATAAAAATCTTGTAGAACATATAAGTTTTTTCCTCTATGTGGGTCTTATTATTTGATTAGAATTTATACTTATATATTCAGGCCCAAAGCCCACTTATATTGTAATATTGTAACCCTGATATCATTGCAAATGATGAAACCTAGAGGCATATAGTGAAACCAAACAAACAGCTGCTAGCAACTCTACTATCAGTGTATCATCCTCTTTTTTTTTTTTTTTTTAATTTACAGCTGTTTCTTTTCTGAATCAAAACTGTAAAATTTTCTCTTCATCTTCTTGAAGTCCTACTTAAATACTGTGAATGAATTTTTTCTTTATTCCTAGTATGTGAAAAAATGCAGATGTAGATGAAACTGCAGATCTGGTTTTTTTTTTTTTTTTCTTGTGAAGAAGATAACAAAAACAACGGTCCAACCAGTGGACTCGCATGAACCGCCGGTTTCTCCGCTTTTTCACCGGTTTTTCGGTTTATTTTCCGGTTCCATGGCAGAACGATTCAGAAGCTTGACCGGAGCGCAATCAGGTCTGGCTCGTGATTGAACCGGTTGGACTGGCCGGTCCGGTTTTGATTTCCTTGCTTCATATCATATATCCAACATTGATGCTTACTAGCTTCTTGATAATTCTGAGGCTTAGTAGTAAGAATTATTGATTTTGCAAATTTACCAAGTGACTCAGAAACATTAGAATAGGAATGGTTGTGAGAGAGAGGATAAGAATAACCTGAAGATGGAGGCTCACTGGAATTGCTTGAAGCACTACACAAGTAATCTGATAGGTGAGCTGGTTTAGTAGAAATCCTAGAGGATCTTCTAAGTGTGAAAGGTACAATTGGGTTATTTGGGTTAGTTTCTGTAGGTTCAGTGATTGTTGGTGACTCAGTATTTGTAGGCTCCTCATCATGATGGTTGTGAGTGTTAGTGTCAATATAAGTTGAAGAGGTAGCTTATGTGTCAAGCAACATGTTAGGAGTAATGTCATCATGATAATGGCCGGTGGAATGATGTTGTGGAAGAGATGAGGGATTATTTGAAGTATGGGAAGGAGTGTATTCACTATTATCAACCAAGTTAGGTTCAAGGATATGATTGTCATGTGTAATTGTGCTATCAGTGGAGGGTTGAGAGTCAGTAGAATTGTAAGTCCATTGAAATGGGGCATGTTGTGTGTGATATGTTCATACAATACAACACTTTTGTTGTAGATGTCATACAATCCAACACTTTTGGTGTCTGACTTCTAATCCAAGAAAACACATTTACTAGAACGAAGGTCAAGTTTGGTTCTGTGATGGGGTAGATTGGAAGCATAACAAAGAGAGCCAAATACCTTCAAAAGGCTAAGAACAGGAGGCTTATTGTACAACAAGTAATAAGGGGATTTGTTTTGTAAAAGAGGGGTGTTAATGTTAATGATATAACACAACATGGACAAGAGCATATAACCAAAATTGTTTTGGTAACTTGGACTGAAATAATAAGGCTCTTGCTACATTCAATATATGCTGATGTTTTCTCTCTACTCTCCCATTTTGTAAGGGAGTATTGACACAACTAGTTTGATGAGTGATGCCTTTAGATGTATAAAATTGAGTGATGAAAAAATCTGGTCCGTTATCAGTCTTAACAATTTTGACAGAAGTGTTAAAATGTGTTTAAATCATTTGCATAAAATGCTTAACAAGAGTACTAACTTCTTATTTGGCTTTGAGAAGGATAATCCAAGAAAAACGGCTAAAATCATTAACAACAGTGAGAAAATATTTATGGACATGTATAGATTAAATAGAGATCGGGCCCCATATATCAAAATGATCTCAATTCACCATATGTCAAAGCTTTATTTACACTATGTTTGAAGTAGCAAAGTTTTTCACAAAAAATGGGGGTTTGAATTGTGAACCTTTTAAAATATTGCCTATAAAAATAATCACAATCAATATACTCAAAAAGTATTCTTAGATTGTTAGTTAAATCAAATATTCAAAATGTGTTGAAGACTGGAGAACTTTCTCCCAACACTCTCTGACAGTATCTTGTGATTTGTGTGATAAGTGTTTGCGTAAATTAAATCAGAATATATAGAAGAGAAAGCACACAAACAATTTTTCCTGGTTCACCCAAAACTTGGGCTAGTCCAGTCCCTACACTCCTTGTGAGATTGTCCACTAGGAGATGTTAATGATCTCAAGTTACACTTCCTTTTGATCTAGATCCAAGACCAAACTTTCTTCTAAGCTTTACAGGCTTAATCTACCTAAGTCACACCTACTATGAAGGTGTCACTCAATTAGTAATTACGTACTAACTTGAGCCAAGGTTACAATGATGGAAGAATTTTTATCAAAGCCTATTCACTCAATACAATTTTGAGAAGCTTTGAAGATGGATGAAAAAACTCTCAGTACACTCAATGGATATTCTGATCCTAGATATTTAAAGTTACAGATCAGAGTGAGAGAGACAAAGAAGAGCTCTTGATAAAACTTGTATCACAAAGACAAATGTAGAAATGTTGTAGTAGAAACTCTTGCTCTTCAAAGTTGTCAAAGACCTCTATTTATAGTTGAATGATGATCAGTGAGTCTTGGCCACAAAGTATGTCCGTTAAAAGCTTAAAAATAATGGCTAGTAGCTCTGCATTTTGACAGCTCATGATTTTGAAGAAAACTGATCAGTCTGAGATTGATCTCCAAAGTTTCTTCTTTTGACTATTGAAGGAGGAGTGTATGGTGAACTGTTGTTGAGCTGTATTGTTGTTGTATGTTGCTTAACAAACAAGTAAGAAAGTTGTGCAGCTTTTGGATAACCTTTAAACAGCTGTATGTGAGCTAGTGTCTCTCCAAGTAAGTATTTTCTCTTTCCAGCATTGGTCTGAGATCGTTCTCCAGGAACTGGGCGTGAATGAACAAAGCTCTTTTGTGTAGATGAGTTGATACATACAAAGACCAACTGTAATGGATAAGCACAGCAGTAGTAGACTGTACTTGATGTCCCAAAAGGTCCTTGTTGCAAGTACAAATGTCATAGAGAGAGATGTGGCCCCAATGGAGAATGATCTTTCTTTATTCTTTTGCAAGTACACACTATGTCATAGATAGGAGTGTGTTGTCTATTTACCATTAGAAGCCAGCTAATGACAGTCAACTTATGTATAAAAAAGTATCTTTATGTCATATGGTTATTTGCACATGTTTGATCATTGAACTTGGTAAAAATGGTAAGTTCTCTATTCATTAGAAATTCCTTGCCATAAATATACTCTTGGACTGTATAGATCTTGTGAGTTAAGCCCAAGATAAAAGTGTTCATTTGTCTTGTACATGGTTGACTTATCCATGAGTGCTTTTGCCTTGTGTCATACCCCAATTTTTGACCTAAGATCCCACCTCACATCCATATGTCATACATTTTTGTCCGGAATATTTTATGCTCTTTCAAATGAAATTTCGGCAGAGAGGTATTTTAAAATACCTCATTTTTTTTTGTTCTTTGGTTTTATTATTATTATTATTATCTTTATTATTATTTTTTATTAAAATAAAAGCAAAATTGTAGAAAAGAAGAAGAAGCCCTGCTGCCCCTTTTCCTTTTTTTATTATTTTTTTAGTTTTGTTTTATTATTATTTTTTTGTATTTTATTTATCTATTTCTTTTTGTTTTTTTAAAATTAAAAAAATCAGAAAAATACCAAAGTCAACTTCCAAACTCCAAACACGCAAAGGGAGCACGTTTCTGCAGAAAAACAGAAACACAGTGTACTTTCTTGTCCAATTTCAGATTTTTGTTCCCCTAAACATTGTCCTTGTCCAGTTTCAAGCCAGATCCTTTGGATCTTAGAAACCCAAAATTTGTGTATATAATGAACAGAAGTATAGATGAATAGGGAGTTTTTTTGGAACCACGGCAAAACACCAAACATCATCACAAACCCTAAAATTTTTCTTCCAACAGAAAAATAAACATCAAGATCCAGAAACAAAAAAACCTTTTCAAATACCAAACACAAAATCAAAAACCAGAAACATCTAAAAAACCTTTTCAAATCCAACACACAAAAAAAAGAACAACTCTGTTTTTTTCCCTCAAAAAATCCAGAACGAAAAAACACAAAAAAAAAACACCAACAAAATACAAAAAATCACAGAATCAAAACGAACCTTTTTTTCTTTCCTCAAAAAAAACAGAAACGGACACCAGAGGGAGATCAAACACCACAAAATCCAGAACAAAAAAAAAGGTTGGGTTTTTTTGTTTTATCTCGTTTTCTTTTTTTCCGATCTAGAACTTTTGGCTAGGTTTTAGGAGATTTTGGTTGTGGATTTGGGTTTAGAAAGGGATTGGGGAGGTTTTGATGTAAAAAAAATTTAATTTTTAAAAAAAAATATGGGCTAGCCGGCGGAGCCGCCGCCGGAATCGCTCCAGCGTGGCGGCGTCTCGCCGGAAGGGATGAATGTTCATCCCTGGTTCTTCATCAAGAAGAACCCTAGCAGAGGAAGAAGAAGAGAGGTTTTCGGCCGAGAGAGAGAAAAAAATGAGGAAGAATGAGAAATTTTTTGGGTTTTGGGTATTTATACCCTGACTCAATCAGGTGCAGGCGGGTGCATGGCCTTATGGTGCACCAGCGCACCCAGAACCCCTTGGATCTGATCCAACGTCCATGATTAACCTCTCCTGTGATCAAATCAGGGACGTCTGATCAATCAGACGGCCTTGATCAAACCCTTCATTTTTTTGCAGTTGGGCTTTTTGTTGGATTGGGCCTAACTCGTTTTGCTATCCACGCCCCCCAGATCTTGCTGTTTACACCCCCTGCTCTATTTATTTATTTATTTATTTTTATTTACTTTATTTTTATTGTTTTATTTATGTGTTCTATTATATTTGAATGTCATTTAATTTATTTATTTTGTACATTAATTATATGTTATATGCTATGTTTAAATATCAAAAACGTCAAAAAATATGTCATGTTATTTGTTTCGTTTATTATTGCTTAAATATCAAAAATGCAAAAAATATTATTGTGTGTTTTGTTTTGTTCAAGTCCAAAGGGAAAAGGGAAATCTTTTCGTTAACCCCGTGTTCCGATGTTTTTTTTTTTTTTTTGCGCTTTTGCTTGTTTGCTATTTTTGACCTTGAAATAAAAATCATTTTTATTTAAATAAAAAAGAATGAAAAAGGAGTGGTTTGGCGGATGACTTTTCACTCTCCGGTGACTTCGGATTTCCTGCCGGATGGCTTGCGGTCCGAATAACCGACGTTCTAAAAATACAAATTTTTCTTAAAATAATAAAAAGCAAAAACATTCAAATATTTTCAAAAAAAGGAAATCTTTTATAATAAACCTCGACTTTCGTCGAGAAACCTTTTTTCAACTTTTTTTTCAATAAACGGTCTAATACACTTAAGCATATTTAAATACTCTCACAATGGCTAAAAAATACAAAAACAATCCAAATCTTTTTTCCGCTTGGCTTTTCAAATTCAAACTTTTTCTCAAGAGAGTTTAGACGTGAGTCATCTATAGTTGAAATTCATTTCCCCACGACATATGGCAGGAAAAGATATAAACTTTTCAGTATGTTCGTGGCGGATTAAAAGGGAGTTTAAACTTAAGATGACGACTCGTCTTTTCTCCTAAAATCAATCAAACAAATCACTTTTTACAAATTTTACCCCGAACTACGAGATTTTGATCCCATACGGGTACGTAGTGCAAAAGACCTTGCGTCTTCCCAATTCAAAATTAATAAAACTTTTTTTTTCTTCTTTTCTTTTGAATATCCCAAAAATTAATAAAAAATTTCTTTCATCGTTACCCAATCATTTATAAGCAAAATTTACAAGCAAAATATTTTTAGCACAAAAATACATATTTCAAGAGGTTCCCGTAGAGTACTACGGATACATAGGATGCTAATACCTTCCCTTTGTATAACTAACCCCCAAACCTTAAATCTCTAAAAATTTAATTATGGGTTTATTCGATCTTTTCCCCTTCCCTTGGATAAATTAAAGTTCGGTGGTGAATCATAATTTTTTGAGAACCAAAGCTAACCAATATCTTGGCGTCCGAAAATCATCGCGACAGAAATGGCGACTTCACTGGGGACTCCCCAAGAGGGTTGAGCCTAACTTGTATATATGTTATATTTGTGCTATTATTTTTTCTTGTATATTTTATATTGCTTTTTATGCTTATATGTTTGGGTTTAATATTTATGAGAGAAAAGTCCTCTACCCGGACTTGAGCAAACACTTAAGATAAGTTAGTGGTTGAGTGTTGGCCTTGTTGGTGGATACCTCGTAAGGTTGACATGAAAACCACACCTAGAGTAGACCCTCTTCAAAATGTTGTTGTCTTGTGAGGATTTGCAATGGCGATGATATTTTCTCGTTGGATCCATGACTCTAGGGACCTTTTAACCAGTCTAGAACCTCGAAACGTGTTATTAGGAACCTCTGTTTAGAACCCTAATTGATGGTTAAGCGTTGACCTTCTTGGTGGATACCTCGTAGGGTTGACGCGAAGGCCACACCTAAAAGAGATCCTTTGGAAGTATTACAGTCTTGTGAGGATTTGCAATGGTTGTGATATTTTCAAGTAAGATCAATGATTTTAGGAACCATTATGAAGCCTAGAATCTACATGTGAGGGGCGGTAGTTTGGAAAATTTTTAAATTAGTACCATGTAACTAGTATTCAAAACTATTCCGGATCATATCCTTCCATACCATAACATTTGCATTCATGAAAATAATTTTTGCATGTACATTTTTCTTTATAGGGAACTTGAGTGAACAATTGATTAAAAAGCTACAAAAAAAGAGGAAGAAATATGGCTTCAACAAGGAGACACACACCTACGCTCAAAGTCAAGAAACCACAAGTGGAGAGCCTCAAAGGGTTGAGTGAGGGGATGACATCAATCGCCAAGAAAAGTTTTGAGTTAGATTATGGGCTGATACTCAACTTGCTACATGTAGAGATAGACGATATGGCGCTAACCACCCTAGCTCAGTTCTATGATCCACCACTCCGATGTTTCACTTTTCAAGACTTTCAGTGGGCCCCCACATTAGAAGAATTCGCCAAGATCCTGGGTTGTAATCTAGAAGACCATGGGCCTTATGTGGGTTTGGGAGAGGAACCTCCTATGAGAGAAATTGCCAAAGCTCTTCATCTTACCAGCGCCGAGGTATCATCATGGTTAGAAGACAAGAAGAACGATAGGAAGGGAGTTTCTAAAGGATTCTCGAGAGGTGTGTTGGAAGCGAAAGCTCAAGCTCTGTTGGAAAAGAAAGATTGGAAACCATTCAATGCGGTGCTAGCTCTTTTGGTATACGGATTAGTGCTTTTTCCCGATGTTGAGAATTTTGTGGACTTTTCTGCCATTGGAGTATTAATAGCCAGGAACCCTGTCTCCGCATTACTAGCCGATCTTTATTATTCCCTCCACATCAAATATGAAGGGCGAAGGAAGGGTATATTATTCTGTTGTGTTCCCTTATTACAAGAGTGGCTAACGTCTCATCTACCAAGGAAAGATTCTTTTGTGTCAAATCCTGCCGGTTTAAAATGGCATCAAAGGATGATGGCTCTCACTGAAAAAGATATTTTTTGGTATTCTCGAGAGTTAGATGGTACAGAAATCATCCTCAGTTGCGGCGACTTTCCCAATGTGCCTCTTATGGGAACTCGAGGGTGCATTAATTACAATCCTGTCCTCGCATTTCGACAACTAGGGTATCCAATGGAGGATAAACCAGACAATCATTTGTTGGAAGAATTTATCTTGAAAGAGGGAGAAGAAAACCCCGCATTGCTAAGAAAAATCCGAAGAGCTTGGGGGCAAATACGCAAGAAACCATGGACTAAGAAGAATTGCATGGCCAAGCCACTCTACACTCAGTCGGTGCAGGAAAGAGTTGAAGTTAATCGATTACCTTTCGATGTGGTAGTTAGGCCTTTGTCACCCGAACCAATCACTATGGTTCCTATTGAGGAAGCCGAAGAGTTGAAAGCCAAGATTTTTGAACTTCAAAAGAAAAATGAAGAGTGGGAATCAAAGTACTTACAAGTCGAGGGAAAAAGAGCAAGATTAGAAAGAGATCTAAAGTACCAAGAAGGGGTCTTGCAAGAGAGTCAGAAAAGTTTAAGAGAATCTGAAGATAAAAGAGAGAGAATTGGGGATGGTATGCTCAGCGCAAAAGAAAATCTCATTGCTAAGGATGAGGAGATAGAAAGACTCAAGCAATCCCGTGGAAAAATAAAAGAATTCGGACAGTTGGCCACTGCTTCTCAAAAGAAATGGAGATTAAGATACCTAGAGCAAGTTGAAGAGACCAATAAGATTAAGAAACAATGGCGTCACGAAGGTAACCAAAGTCAAGAGTTTGAAGGACTATACACCCAAGAAAAGGCAAGGCGAGAGTACCTCCAAGCTAATAGGGAAAGAGTCATCGCCCAGAAAAACCAAGAGTTTGAAGAACAACTGCGTTTAGAAGTTCGTCGAAAGCAAGAGTTTGAAAATCTTTACTTCCAAGAAAGAGAAAGGTGTGAACATATCCAAGCTGAAATCGAACACATTCTTAGGGTGTATGAAGAACGGGTTGCACGCTTGAATGCGGAACTTGAAGATGTAAACACCAAGATGGCTCAACGTGGAATGGTACTTGAGTTGGTATGGGGTGACTCAGATAGGTGGAGAGATGAATTTGCAAAATTGGCCGCTTTCTCGAACATGGTCATCGAAAATCTTCCAAAAAAGCTAGCAAAGGCCGAGATAGCCATGTCTTACTACGAAATTCCTTCAGACATTAAAAAGTTCATGGAGTATTGCAAGGAAATGGTGGAGTATTACAAGGAAGAATTGACCGAGGCTAAGAAAGCATTTAATATTGATTTGTGATTTGTAATGATTAAACATTATGTTGGAAACTTGTAACTCATGTTTTGAATATTTTGTTGAATTCCATAAGAGGAAGTTGTAATTTGTATTTCTAAGTATTTTGCAATCGGTGTTAAACCTTATAAAGGAATTTGTGCTTTGTATTTTGAGTATTATGAAATCAATGTTGAACCTTATCGGTGGATCTTATACTTTTGGTGCTTTATTTCTTTCAAATGCCTTTAATAATTGTTCGCTTATGCGTTCCTCTCAAAGCAAAATACGAATAAAAATTTCCTTTTATCATGCATACATATGTTCATATTTACATGCATACATGCATAAAGTTCAAAAAAACTGATTCTTGTCTTTCTCAAAAGGGGTTTGTCGACCGGTCTCTTCTCAAAGTGGCCCGACTACCGCGTCCGAAACCAACTCACACGCACAATACTCGGCTAGGAAGAAAGAGGATGGACGGTTTGGAACAAGAGAACGCACAGCTTCAAGAGCAAATGACAACATTCAGGGCAGAATTGGATAGGGTGAATGCCTTGGTAGAAGCACTAGTGGCAGCGCAGAATAGACCACCGACTCCCCAAGCACCGGTGATCTCAGAAATCGTCTCAGCCCCAATCCCAGCAACGCATGGTAGCACGCCTCAACAGAATATGCCTGAAGGATACCCTTGGGGCATGCCTTTGAACTTCAATGGAGGAGGTCACCCGGGCGCTACTGAAATCCCGACTCCAACTATTCAACATGCAATTCCGGTCCCTCAATCAGGAACCCCACTCCCTCAAATTCCTGTCCCTGTCTCACAACCCACAACGGTTGTTACAAACCCGTTGGTTCATGTTACCCCGCACGACAATGAACCCATCTACCATGCGGAGAACATGAGGGGATATAGTCAAATGGATGAGATCTTGGAGAAGTTTGACGACATGCAGCGGGAAATCAAAGCTCTCCGTGGGAAGGACCTGTTTGGGAAGAATGCTCATGACTTGTGTTTAGTGCCAAATGTCCAAATCCCAGCTAAGTTCAAGGTTCCTGATTTCGAGAAATACAAAGGGAATACTTGTCCCCAAAGCCACCTAGTGATGTACGCTCGGAAAATGTCTACTCAGACCGACAACGATCAACTGTTAATTCACTACTTTCAGGACAGTTTGACGGGTGCCGCCCTAAAATGGTATATGAGCCTTGACGGTGTGAAGATTCGAACATTCAATGATTTGGGTGAGGCTTTTGTTCTCCAATTCAAGGAGTATGCACAAAGATGGAGGGAAGTTGCTGCTCAAGTTAACTCACTCAAGGACGAGGACGAAATGGCCAGGATTTTCCTGAATACACTCAGCCCGTTTTATTATGAAAGAATGGTTGATAGCTCTACCAATGATTTCACTGAATTGGTAAACATAGTCGTACGCCTCGAAGAAGGAGTCCGTCAAGGACGATTGGTTAAAGAGAATGTCCCAACTAATAGCATGAAGAAGTTTGGGAACAATTTTCAAAGAAAGAAGGAACAAGAAGTCAGCATGGTGGCCCATGGGCGACCTCAGCAACAGTATACAGGTTATCAACATGTCGCCACTGTTTCCCAGAGTCCCGGTTATCGGCCCCAGTTTCAGCAAAGACCTCAGCAACAATATCAACAGCCATATCAGCAGCAATATCAACAACAAATTCCGCCACAGTATGCCCTGCAGAACCGTGCTCAGAGGCCACCACCACAATATGATCCAATTCCCATGAAGTATGCAGAATTACTTCCTGCCTGCTCGAGAAGAAGTTGATTCAAACTAGGGCACCTCCCCGAGTTCCCGAGATATTGCCAGGATGGTACCGAGCTGATCTCTCCTGCGCTTTCCATCAAGGGGCACCGGGTCATGACACTGAGCATTGCTTTATATTGAAATTTGAAGTCCAAAGGTTGATCCGAGCCAATGTATTGTCCTTCAAGGACGTAAATCCGAATGTTCAAGCCAATCCGTTACCAAATCATGGGGCAGCATCTGTCAACATGGTGTTTGGGTGTCCGGGGAAATTTCAGGTTTTTGATATCCGACATATTCGAGAACCATTGGTCCAAGTGCACAGAAACCTATGTAAGTTGTTTTTCTTTAAACATGATCATGAGGCTTGTCCAATCTGCCGCAACAATCCGCGAGGTTGTCAACAGGTGAGGAATGATATACAAAGTATGTTGGATAGAAGAGAGCTTCAAATCACTTATAAGAGGAATGAGGATGAAGATCCAAATGATGGCAATGGTGAAGTGTTTGTTGTAATACCTGAGTTCGACATTCCCGAGCATATGGAAGTGACCTACAACAATCAACAATCTATTGTCACTCCATTAGTGATTTCCTTACCAGGACCGATGCCTTACATTTCTGAAAAGGCTATACCCTACAAATACAATACCACAATGATAGAAAATGGACACGAGGTTCCCATACCTGCTTTGCCACCTTCGGTCAACATCGCCGAAGTGAGTAGAGTCACAAGAAGTGGACGAGTATTTCCCTCAATGGTCCAAAAGAAATCTGAAGATCTAGTGAGTAAAGAGGTGCGGGAAGAAAGTCGTGTTTTGAGTCCCGATTTGAATAATAGAAAAGGCCAGTCCAGTGGGACTAGACCCGATTCCGATTTCGATGAGATTTTGGAATTGATAAAAAAGAGCGAGTACAAGGTGGTTGACCAATTGATGCAAACCCCTTCGAGAATATATGTGTTATCTTTGTTGTTGAACTCTGGTGCCCATAGGGAAGCTTTAAGGAAGGTTTTGGACCAAGCTTTTGTGGACCATGATGTGTCAGTTGGCCAGTTTGGTGGAATAGTGGGAAATATCACTGCATGCAACAACTTAAGTTTCAGTGACGAAGAACTACCGGAAGGAGGAAGGAATCACAATCTTGCCTTACACATATCCATGAATTGTAATTCTGATGTTCTGTCAAACGTGCTTGTAGACACCGGCTCATCTCTAAATGTGATACCTAAAGCGACTCTTGCTCGACTCTCTTACCAAGGGGCCCCAATGAGGCACAGTGGAGTGGTGGTCAAAGCTTTTGATGGCTCAAAGAAGCCTGTCATTGGAGAAGTCGATTTACCCATGATGATCGGACCACACTTGTTCCAGATTACTTTTCAAGTGATGGATATCCAAGCAGCATATAGTTGTTTGTTGGGCCGACCATGGATTCATGATGCAGGAGCAGTGACGTCTACGCTTCACCAAAAGCTAAAATTTGTGAAGAATGGAAAGTTGGTAATTGTGGGTGGTGAGCAAGCTTTGTTGGTGAGCCATTTGTCGTCTTTCTCTTTCATCAGTGCTAGTGAGGTTGATGGAACGGAATTCCAAGGTCTCTCATTAGATGATAAGAATACCAAGAAGAATGTGGCATCCATTTCTTCCTTTAGGGATGCACAAGAAGTGGTTTAAAATGGGTTGTCCGCAGGTTGGGGACAAGTCGTTACTTTGCCGGAGAACAAGTACCGTGAAGGGGTGGGTTTCTCTCCTTCATCTACAAGGGTTCCCAAGCGGAATGTTGTCAACGGACCAATTAAAGATACTTTCTACAGTGCTGGGTTCATTCACCCTCCCTTACCAGAAGTTAATGTCATTATTGAAGATGATTCTAATGTTGGTGGAATGCATTTCCAGAGTCTCTCCTTAAATGATAAGCATACCAAGAAGAATGTGGCGTCCATTTCCTCCTTGAGAGACGCACAAGAAGTGGTTCGTAATGGGTTGTTCACAGGTTGGGGACAAGTTCTGACACTACCAGAAAACAAGTTTCGAGAAGGGTTGGGTTTCTCTCCACCATCTGCAAAAGCTGCCAGCCCAAATGCTGCCACCAAACCAATTGAAGACATCTTCTACAGTGTTGGGTTCATCCACCTTCCATCTCCAGAAGTCAATACCATTACCGAAGACGGCACCGAGGAAGATTTGCCAAGCTTCGTCACAAGAGGGGTGGTTTGCCACAATTGGATAGCTGTCGACGTTCCCTCCGTTACTCATTTATCTAAGTAATGTGTTTGTTTGTCTCTTTTCAAAAAAATCTCTTTCGTTCTGCCTAAGACGAAAGTGAACTTGTGTTAGGGCGCTTTTAAAATAATTCCTCTTGTTCTGCCCAATCAAGAGTGAACCATGTGTAGGGCATTCCTGTTTCAAATATTATCATCAATAAAAATGTCATTTTGACTTCCATTCCATCTGTCTCTTTTTTACTTTTGTGTTTTTTCTAGAAAATGGTAAAAAAAAAAAAAAAAAAACACTAAAAAGAGCAAAAAAAAAAAAAAAAAACACATGTGCAGATTAACCATCAATGACCCCATTGAACAAAATAACCCTATGCCCTCCCCCAACTTTGAGTTTCCTGTGTTTGAAGCCGAAGAAGAGGGTGATGAAGGAATTCCAGATGAGATTTCTCGCTTACTTGAGCATGAAGAAAAAGTCATTCAGCCTCACAAAGAGCCATTGGAAACGATTAATTTGGGCTCTGAAGAAGATAAGAAGGAAGTCAGGATTGGGGCACTACTAGATGAAGATGTCAAGAGCAGATTGACGGAGCTTCTCAAAGAATATGTCGATGTGTTTGCTTGGTCATATCAAGACATGCCAGGATTGGATACTGACATCGTGGAACATCACTTACCACTAAAGCCTGAATACCTACCAGTCAAACAGAAGTTGAGAAGAACTCATCCCGACTTAGCGGTCAAGATCAAGGAGGAAGTCCAGAAGCAGATTGATGCAGGTTTTCTTGTTACATCTGAATACCCTCAATGGTTGGCCAACATAGTACCAGTTCCAAAGAAGGATGGTAAGGTTAGGATGTGTGTTGATTACCGGGACCTAAACAAGGCCAGTCCGAAAGATGATTTCCCGTTGCCGCATATTGATATGTTGGTTGATAATACGGCGAAGTTCAATGTTTTTTCCTTCATGGACGGATTTTCTGGATACAATCAAATCAAGATGGCACCCGAGGACATGGAAAAGACGTCTTTCATCACACCATGGGGAACCTTTTGCTATAAGGTGATGCCGTTTGGATTGAAGAATGCAGGAGCTACTTATCAAAGAGCCATGACTACTCTCTTTCATGATATGATGCATAAAGAGATTGAGGTTTATGTGGATGATATGATCGCTAAGTCTAGAACTGAAGAAGAGCATGTTGGGCATCTCTTGAAATTGTTCCTGTGGTTGAGAAAGTATCGGCTTCGTTTGAACCCCAATAAGTGCACTTTTGGTGTCCGATCAGGAAAACTTTTAGGCTTCATTATCAGCCAAAAAGGTATTGAAGTAGACCCAGACAAAGTCAGAGCTATTCAAGAGATGCCTGCTCCAAAGACTGAAAAGCAAGTAAGAGGCTTTCTTGGACGATTGAATTACATCTCCAGATTTATCTCTCATATGACTGCTACTTGTGGGCCAATATTCAAACTTCTCCGCAAAGATCAAGGGATTACTTGGACTGAGGATTGTCAGAAAGCGTTCGATAATATCAAAGAATATTTGCTAGAGCCTCCAATCTTGGTCCCTCCAATCTTGGTCAGCAAGATGAAACCGGAAGAAAGGAGCATGTCATTTACTATTTGAGTAAGAAGTTCACGGAGTGTGAGTCTCGATACTCTATGCTTGAAAAGACCTGTTGTGCTTTAGCATGGGCTGCCAAACGCCTCCGCCAGTATATGATTAATCATACCACCTGGTTGATATCAAAAATGGATCCGATCAAATATATCTTCGAGAAACCTGCTCTAACTGGAAGGATTGCCCGTTGGCAGATGTTGTTGTCCGAGTACCACATTGAGTACCGTACCCAAAAGGCAATCAAAGGAAGCATTATCGCTGATCATTTGGCTCACCAGCCCATTGACGACTATCAATCTATCAAGTTTGACTTTTCTGACGAAGAGATCATGTACTTAAAGATGAAAGACTGTGAGGAACCATTACCTGAAGAAGGTCCGGACCCCGAATCCAGATGGGGTTTGATATTCGATGGAGCTGTTAACGCATATGGTAATGGAATTGGGGCAGTCGTCATTACTCCCAAAGGCACCCACATCCCTTTTTCTGCCAGATTGCTATTCGATTGTACGAACAACATCGCAGAATATGAAGCTTGCATCATGGGGATTGAAGAAGCCATTGACCTAAGAATCAAAGTCCTCGACATATAATGGGATTCAGCCCTTGTGATTAATCAGATCAAAGGAGAATGGGAAACTCGTCATCAAGGCCTGATCCCCTACAAAGACTATGCGAGACGCCTCCTCACTTTCTTCAACAAGGTGGAACTGCATCACATCCCCCGGGAGGAAAACCAAATGGCAGATGCCTTAGCCACCCTATCTTCCATGTTTGAAGTGAGTCGTTGGAATGACATGCCCCGAATCAGCATTAGGCGTCTCGAAAGACCTGCTCATGTGTTTGCCATTGAAGAGGTCGTAGACAACAAGCCGTGGTTTCACGACATTAAACAGTTCCTTCAAAGTCAGGAGTACCCACTTGGGGCATCCAACAAAGATAAGAAGACCTTGAGAAGGTTGTCTGGCAATTTCTTCCTTAATGAGGGCATATTGTACAAAAGAAACTTTGACATGGTCCTTCTCAGATGTGTGGATAAACTCGAAGCAGAAATGTTAATGAATGAAGTGCATGAAGGGTCTTTTGGCACTCATTCCAACGGACATGCAATGGCTAAGAAAATGTTAAGGGCTGGCTACTACGGGATGACAATGGAATCTGATTGCTGCAAACATTTGAGGAGATGTCACAAATGCCAGATTTACGCTGACAAGATACATGTGCCACCAACTCTGCTCAATGTTCTCTCTTCTCCATGGCCTTTCTCTATGTGGGGTATCGACATGATTGGTATGATTGAGCCAAAAGCTTCAAACGGACACCGCTTCATCCTAGTGGCCATCGATTATTTCACCAAGTGGGTCGAAGCGGCATCGTACGTGAATGTAACCAGACAAGTGGTAGTCAAGTTTATCAAGAATCAACTCATTTGCCGGTACGGCGTCCCAAGCAGAATCATTACGGACAATGGGTCAAATTTGAATAATAAAATGATGAAAGAATTGTGCGATGACTTCAAAATTGAACATCATAACTCTTCTCCATACAGACCCAAAATGAATGGTGCTGTTGAGGCTGCAAAAAAGAATATCAAGAAGATCGTTCAGAAAATGGTCGTTACTTATAAGGATTGGCATGAGATGTTACCATTTGCTTTGCATGGGTATCGCACTTCAGTACGCACTTCAACAGGGGCAACCCCTTTCTCTCTCGTATATGGCATGGAAGCAGTGTTACCCGTAGAGGTCGAGATTCCGTCAATGAGAGCTCTGATGGAAGCCAAATTGTCTGAGGCTGAATGGTGTCAAAGTAGATATGACCAGTTGAATCTAATTGAGGAGAAACGCATGACCGCCTTGTCCCATGGTCAGTTGAATCAAAAAAGGATGAAACAAGCTTTTGATAGGAAGGTTCGACCCCGTGAGTTCAAAGAAGGGGACCTCGTACTCAAAAAGATTCTATCTTTCCAACCAGATTCTAGGGGCAAGTGGACCCCTAACTATGAAGGCCCATACGTTGTTAAGAGAGCTTTCTCCGGTGGCGCTATGACACTTGCAACTATGGATGGTGATGAGCTCCCACGCCCTGTGAATGCCGATGCAGTAAAGAAATATTTTGTCTAATAAAAAAAAAAAGCTCGTTAAGTCGAAAACCCGAAAGGGCGGCTTAAGCAAAAATGAGCGTCTCGGTGGACCGAAAACCCGAAAGGGCGGCCCAGGCAAAAATTAGAGACATAAGAAAATAGAAGATTATCCTGGTAGATTGAAAACCTGAAAAGGCAATCTAGGCAAAAATTAAGGATTCCGACAAAATAGCTTCATCAGGTTAAACTTGTCTGCTTGGGGGCATTCGATATAGCTACTAATGAGTCAGCAATCTTCAATCTAAAAGCTCAAAACACAGTTAGAACCCAAAGTTGCGAGAGAGAATAGTGGTTATCGTGTAACAATGTAGCCTTTTCCATGTATTTACCATTTTCCAACTTTTTGTAATGATCCATGGAGCACGCTTTTTGCAAGCTACCATTCAATTAATGAAATTTGAGCCTTTCCTATTCATTTGGAATTCTTGTTTATTTTTGTTTTGCATAACTTCTTTTCATATAATGGTAATGTTTGGAACAAAAGTCTTCAAAAAAAAAAGAAAAAAAGAATGTACACAATATTTTCCACTCTTTTAAAAAAGGGGGTTGGGCAATTACGAACACATTTTCTTTAAGTGGTGAAAACAAAGGGGGACATGGGCAGTTATCTCAAAAAGAGAAAACAGTTAAAAGGAGCTTCCTCACCTAGTTTCAAATGGCGACTTCGGACCAATATCGGGTCTTTCCCCTATAAGATTTGTCCTCCCTGAAAAAGTTTGAGTTTCATAATCAGACTTCTCCAATCGGTGTCTCTGGTCCATCTCAAGTGATGTATACAATTTGTTAAGGTTGGCCGAGTATTTGAACGTACTGCGATGTTGGTTTACCCTCAGTCGTATTTGTCCAATCAGTTTTGTCAGCATACACATACATGACATGCATGCAAGCATAACACATATATATTTCCATAATACATGCATGGCTACATTTTCTTAATATTATTCATATCAGTTGTGTGTGTCCTCAAAGAATAGGGGTGGACGTGTCACTCTCCCCAAGTAGATTGTCAGCCATAAGCAGAAAGTGTATATCCTTTGAAAAATTCCCCACCGAGCTCATCCTCGTGGAAGAAGGTTGCTTCAGTTATATCCCTTTCCGAATACATGGATAGGAAGATCCCCAGTCGAGCTCATTTCTCATTGGGTATAGAGTCTGTTTGACTATTTCTCTCCAGTTTCTTTCATGGATCCAGTTCTAATTTCAATCAGTGAGCGACAGTCTATTCATTTGAGTAACTTGTGTACCAACCCATATATACTCAACTTCCCCGTGTGAGGTCATCCCCAGTACATCTAGTCGAAAGATGTTAACCAAGAACTTTTCAGATGGCTTCTCATTATGAGAAATTTGTATTTTTCAATCTAACCTTCCTATATCTCCTCTGGAGTTCCTGGCAGAGTTATATATTCCCTTCGTGGAAGCCTCTCTCTTTTTTTGTTATTACCTTTTATAAGCTATCTGTTGGGGTTTTGTATGTTGGCTACAATTTTGCAAAAACTAACTCTAGCCAAGATGCTGGACAAGATGCTGTAGCATATGAAGTACAACATTAATGCTACTGTGTTGCGCAGATTTTTTAGACAAAATCTCAGAAAGATCTGTTTCAGAATAAAAGATTGAGCACGTTTTAATAGACCAAGCTGCGCTTTGTTCCCTAAGTTTCTGAAGGAGGTTTATATTATTTATCTCAATAAAATAATTAAATCTTTGAAGAAAATATATTTGAAGAAAATCTTTTAAAGTCAATCTTTAAAGAATATTTGAAGTAAATCTTTTATGTTGATCATCTCAATGGTTCAGATTAATTCTGAAGCCTTTTCTTGTGCAACAAGGACCTGCGATCTCAAGGCTATATATATGAAGACCTAAACCTTGTTTCAATTCATCTAAAGCCGTGTTTACTTAAAGTGTGTGTTTTAGGGTTTTAGAGTTTTGCTTGTTAATTGTGAGCCTTCTTGTGTCAAGTTGATACAAGTTTAGGACTGCTTATTTGAGTTGTATTTGTGTGTCCTCTCCTAAGCTTTTAAGTACGGAGATTAGGATTGTGTGAACTTACTCCTAAGCTTTGAAGCACGGAGGTAGGTTTGTTCTTGATTGTTTTAGTGTCTGTTACAGTGAGTAACATTCTGAATATTGTTCTGATAGGAAGTGAGACGGGGCGTCTAATATCTAGGAGTTCCTAGGTAGAATTGCATGAGGTAGTGTCTAGGCGATAAGTTGTAAACGGGGCGTTTGCTGAGAACTTAGAACTAGAACTATATTAGTGGATTCATTCCTGGATTGGTATCCCCCAGAGTAGGTGAGTTGCGCCGAACTGGGTTAACAAACCTACTGTGTTTTTACTGTTCTGCTATTTTACTGCTGCATTATTTTCTGTGATTTATTGCTACGAACATTGTTGTAGCATCTTGCGTAGCATCTGTCTCCAGGGTGTCAGATTTTCACTATCCATATGGTAGTAGATAATATACATATCAAAACCATCCATATGTTGGTAGACAATTTTTGTCATTTATTTCTGCTAGACAATCCATATGTTAGTTAGCAATGTTTGTCACTCGTCTTTTATAAGCCATCCATATGTTGGTAGACGGTGTCTCGTTTTGTTATTACCTTTTATAAGCTATCCATATGGTAGTAGGTAATATACATATCAAAACCATCCATATGTTGGTAGACAATTTTTGTCATTTTGTTTCTGCTAGACTATCCATATGTTAGTTAGCAATGTTTGTCACTCGTCTTTTATAAGTCATCCATATGTTGGTAGACGGTGTCTTTTTTTGTTATTACCTTTTATAAGCTATCCATATGGTAGTAGGTAATATACATATCAAAACCATCCATATGTTGGTAGACAATTTTTGTCATTTTGTTTCTGCTAGACTATCCATATGTTAGTTAGCAATATTTGTCACTCGTCTTTATTAAGCTATCCATATGGTAGTATACAGTGTCACCCTTTTTCTCATTTACCTTCGCTAAGCTATCCATACGGTAGTAAGTGATATTTCTCATTGTCTTTTATAAACTATCTATATGATAGTAGGCAACTTATCCCCAGTAAAACTACATTGCTTCACCAATGGAGTTGGATCATTTTCCTCTCCCTATCATTGTTTTTCCCCCCAGTCGGGTCACTTTTTGTTGCTCACCTGTGCGCGTCCCTATTCCCCAGTAATAAAAGCTTGTCTCTTGTGATTCCACTTTCTCACAAGATTCAAAGTCTTGTATTTGCATTTGCATCATAAGCATTCTTGGCATCTTAGGTCCAAAATTGTGTATTTTGTATCTAAGCTTCTTCCTCCAATCGAGATGAAGATTTCACTTTCATACCTCTGGATGAAGAAACTTAAATAGGGGCATCTGTCATACCCCAATTTTTGACCTAAGATCCCACCTCACATCCATATGTCATACATTTTTGTCCGGAATATTTTATGCTCTTTCAAATGAAATTTCGGCAGAGAGGTATTTTAAAATACCTCATTTTTTTTTGTTCTTTGGTTTTATTATTATTATTATTATCTTTATTATTATTTTTTATTAAAATAAAAGCAAAATTGTAGAAAAGAAAAAGAAGCCGTGCTGCCCCTTTTCCTTTTTTTATTATTTTTTTAGTTTTGTTTTATTATTATTTTTATGTATTTTATTTATCTATTTCTTTTTGTTTTTTTAAAATTAAAAAAATCAGAAAAATACCAAAGTCAACTTCCAAACTCCAAACACACAAAGGGAGCACGTTTCTGCAGAAAAACAGAAACACTGTACTTTCTTGTCCAATTTCAGATTTTTGTTCCCCTTAACATTGTCCTTGTCCAGTTTCAAGCCAGATCCTTTGGATCTTAGAAACCCAAAATTTGTGTATATAATGAACAGAAGTATAGATAAACAGGGAGTTTTTTTGGAACCACGGCAAAACACCAAACATCATCACAAACCCTAAAATTTTTCTTCCAACAGAAAAATAAACATCAAGATCCTGAAACAAAAAAACCTTTTCAAATACCAAACACAAAATCAAAAACCAGAAACATCAAAAAAACCTTTTCAAATCCAACACACAAAAAAAAGAACAACTCTGTTTTTTTTTCTCAAAAAATCCAGAACGAAAAAACACAAAAAAAAAACACCAACAAAATACAAAAAATCACAGAATCAAAACGAACCTTTTTTTCTTTCTTCAAAAAAAACAGAAACGGACACCAGAGGGAGATCAAACACCACAAAATCCAGAACAAAAAAAAAGGTTGGGTTTTTTTGTTTTATCTCGTTTTCTTTTTTTCCGATCTAGAACTTTTGGCTAGGTTTTAGGAGATTTTGGTTGTGGATTTGGGTTTAGAAAGGGATTGGGGAGGTTTTGATGTAAAAAAAATTTAATTTTTAAAAAAAAATATGGGCTAGCCAGCGTGGCGGCGTCTCGCCGGAAGGGATGAATGTTCATCCCTGGTTCTTCATCAAGAAGAACCCTAGCAGAGGAAGAAGAAGAGAGGTTTTCGGCCAAGAGAGAGAAAAAAATGAGGAAGAATGAGAAATTTTTTGGGTTTTGGGTATTTATACCCTGACTCAATCAGGTGCAGGCGGGTGCATGGCCTTATGGTGCACCAGCGCACCCAGAACCCCTTGGATCTGATCCAACGTCCATGATTAACCTCTCCTGTGATCAAATCAGGGACGTCTGATCAATCAGACGGCCTTGATCAAATCCTTCATTTTTTTTGCAGTTGGGCTTTTTGTTGGATTGGGCCTAACTCGTTTTGCTATCCACGCCCCCCAGATCTTGCTGTTTACACCCCCTGCTCTATTTATTTATTTATTTATTTATTTTTATTTACTTTATTTTTATTGTTTTATTTATGTGTTCTATTATATTTGAATGTCATTTAATTTATTTATTTTGTACATTATTTATGTTATATGCTATGTTTAAATATCAAAAACGTCAAAAAATATGTCATGTTATTTGTTTCGTTTATTATTGCTTAAATATCAAAAATGCAAAAAATATTATTGTGTGTTTTGTTTTGTTCAAGTCCAAAGGGAAAAGGGAAATCTTTTCGTTAACCCCGTGTTCCGATGTTTTTTTTTTTTTTTGCGCTTTTGCTTGTTTGCTATTTTTGACCTTGAAATAAAAATCATTTTTATTTAAATAAAAAAGAATGAAAAATGAGTGGTTTGGCGGATGACTTTTCACTCTCCGGTGACTTCGGATTTCCTGCCGGATGGCTTGCGGTCCGAATAACCGACGTTCTAAAAATACAAATTTTTCTTAAAATAATAAAAAGCAAAAACATTCAAATTTTTCAAAAAAAGGAAATCTTTTATAATAAACCTCGACTTTCGTCGAGAAACCTTTTTTCAACTTTTTTTTCAATAAACGGTCTAATACACTTAAGCATATTTAAATACTCTCACAAAGGCTAAAAAATACAAAAACAATCCAAATCTTTTTTCCGCTTGGCTTTTCAAATTCAAACTTTTTCTCAAGAGAGTTTAGACGTGAGTCATCTCTAGTTGAAATTCATTTCCCCACGACATATGGCAGGAAAAGATATAAACTTTTCAGTATGTTCGTGGCGGATTAAAAGGGAGTTTAAACTTAAGATGACGACTCCTCTTTTCTCCTAAAATCAATCAAACAAATCACTTTTTACAAATTTTACCCCGAACTACGAGATTTTGATCCCTTACGGGTACGTAGTGCAAAAGACCTTGCGTCTTCCCAATTCAAAATTAATAAAACTTTTTTTTTCTTCTTTTCTTTTGAATATCCCAAAAATTAATAAAAAATTTCTTTCATCGTTACCCAATCATTTATAAGCAAAATTTACAAGCAAAATATTTTTAGCACAAAAATACATATTTCAAGAGGTTCCCGTAGAGTACTACGGATACATAGGATGCTAATACCTTCCCTTTGTATAACTAACCCCCGAACCTTAAATCTCTAAAAATTTAATTATGGGTTTATTCGATCTTTTCCCCTTCCCTTGGATAAATTAAAGTTCGGTGGTGAATCATAATTTTTTGAGAACCAAAGCTAACCAATAGCTTGGCGTCCGAAAATCATCGCGACACCTTGATTATGTGAAAATGGATGTTGCGCAGGTTTCAGAGAGCGATCTGAGACTGATCCCGAAGCTTTTGTTTTTATCAAAATAAAAACGTGATATTTGATCTAAAAGCTCAATTGTTCCTAACTTAATCAAAAACACTCAAGAGCACTTGGGGATACCAAAGAGACTAGAATTACACTTAAAAAATAATTAAGAGGTTTGCTATCTTTAAAACATCAAATTGGAATTGTGCCTCAACAATCTCCCCCTTTATGATGATGACAAACTTCTTGAATTATGTTTTGAGATGAAATTCTAATTTTAATCAAAATTTAAAAGTGCTTGCAATAAATTGTCTAGTTTTTTTTAATTTGTAAGCTCCCCCTCAATTCAAGCATTCAATTTTCAAAATGATCATGCTTATGACATAAAAGAATTGAGTAACCTAAATTGGATTTGAATCAAGCAACTAACATTAATCATCAATCTCACATATGTGAGTATCCAAACACAGTTTACAGCACATGATTAATTCAAAATGATTCAAACATCCATCAAAAGTAAATTAAAACGTCAAATCCTAGTTTAGACCATTAGTACATAGTAGGAGAAGTTTAACATATCATCAAAAGAAAACTTCCCAAAATATCTATCCTCTAAACAAGATGATTAAAGCATAAGTTCACAAATTAAACATAGCATAAATATCAAATATCCAGAGCAGCAACAGTAATATGGTGGTATTGGGTGGAGCAGTAATATGATTGAAACCTTGTAGAGTGGCGGCAGCAGTAATCACAAGTTTTTCACTCTCAGTGGTGGGATAAGCATCACCACTGATTTGGACATTTCCATCAGTCTGGAGAGCGTTCTCCAAACGGTCTCCAGAAGCATCAGCAAGCACATTCAAGTTGGTTTTCTCAAAAACTTCTCTTTTTCTTTTAATACCAACATCAGAAATAGGGGTTTCAAGTTCCTTTTTCAGGTTAAAAGTGTAGTAGTGATTATCAAAATGTGTGTCATTCATATCAGCATAGTAAAATGTGAAAATCCTAGTCAGAATCATTCCATAAGGTAGGGCAATTTTCTTTAAACCAAAGCTTGCAGCATAGATCATATGTTGTAAAATGATATAGGGCAAGTTTAGTTTAATCCCTTTTGACACATGATACATAAGCAATAGGTCTAGATCATTTACCTTATCCTTACTTCTAGTTCTGGGAAAGAAGGAGTGCTGACACATGTTGTTAAGAAGTTTGAACTCCTTTTTCAGCATGGAGGATGGAGGTTTACTCAGTTTAGCTCCTTCTTCAGTGAACATCTCTTTCTTGAGGTCTTCTTTGTTCACATTCACTTTATCATACCAGTCATTTCCATAAACTTCAAGTCCTTCACTCTTGATCCCAATTAAATCTCCAATGACAAATGGATCAACAACCAATTCAACATCCTTTATGTTTGATGTGAGCAAGTCTCTGTCAGGATACACCTTAACATTGTAGTAGAAAGCTTTAACGAGTAAGGGATAAACAGTTTCTTTGATGTGAAAGAAACTTTTCCATCCAAAAGGTTCAACATACTTCACTAGGTCAACTCCTGCTTGAGATACTTCTCCAAAATTATACATTCTTGAGGGTGCAACAGGTTTGGTTTTCTAGTATTGATCAAACACTTCTTCATCTTCAGGGAGAATGAGTGGAGTAGGAAGCAATTTTTCTTTTGATTTCTTCAAAGTGACCATCTTCTTGGTTCGAGGAGCTTTGATAGCAGTTTCAACAACCTTTTTCTTTGGTGTTGGGGTTTTCTTAGCTTTGAAAGGTTCAGATTTTGTAGAAGTGATAGGCTCAAGCTCAAACTCATCAATCTCTTTTTCCAGGAGAGTGGTCTCTGAATCTGAAGGATCCAAAACATGAACTGTGGTGTCCACCACATGTTTCTTTCCCAGCTCCAGACATTATTCTTGAGGATCTCCTAATTTTTTAGGAATCAAATGACTTGGATTTTTTGACCTTAACCATAGCAGGTGGAGTATCCTTTGGACTAGGTACAATAGCAGTTGGAGATGGAGAATCTTCATCATTTGTTGGATTCTGAGATGGTTGAGGTGATTCAATGGGTGAGGAAATTTGTGGTTGATTTTGTGTTAGTTGAATGGGTGAGTTTTCTCGGGGATTCAGATTGGGAGGGATTGAAAACAATGTTTGGAGAGTTTGGGGGATTTTCAACTGTGGATTGAATTTTTGGAGAATTTTCACGTTCAGAGAGTGATTTGAATGATTCTGAGATAGTTTCAAATGAGGATGAGGAGGATGATTTTGGAGTTGGTGGTTTAGGAGGTGATGGAGAACGTGGTGGTGATGCTGAAATAGAGGGGTTCTTGGTTCTAGGAACCTTTCTTCCTCCAGGATTCTTTGTTCGTGCCATTTTTGTGTTTGAGAGAGATCTGAAGTTTGATAGTGTTGATGGAAGATGAGAGGATTTCAGAGATTTTAAAAAGAAAAAATATGGAAGCTTGGGAAGAGAGAAATAGTAGCTAGGTGTACTTTGATGAATAGTGAGAGAGTGTATTTGGTTTTGGCAAAATGTGGGAGAGAGAAAAGGGAATGGTAACCGCTCGCCAATGAGGGAGGAGAGAGAAGCCCAAATCAATTTTTCCATAAAAGCCTTGTCCATTAACCCGTTTAAAGCAAAAAACAGTTATTTGTTTTGTCATGTTTTAGCGCAAATTCAGAGAACATTCTCAGAACGATCTCGCAGACACATATGTAAGCACAAATCAAGTAGGATTGGGATTTTTGATGATTTTCAATTTTTCTTTGATAAAGTTTAAACGATCCTCAACTAATGGTTTAGTAAAAATGTCAGCAAGCTGATTTTCAGTATCAACAAAAATTAATTCCACATCCTTTTTGTTAACATGATCTCTAATAAAATGATGCTTGATTTCAATATGTTTTGATCTTGAATGCTGAATAGGGTTTTTAGACAAATTAATAGCACTGGTATTATCACATAAAATTTTGATACATGTGTACCATAGTGAGAAATCCTCAAGTTGATTTTTGATCCAAATGACTTGAGAACAACAATTTGATGCAGCAACATATTATGCTTCAGTGGTTGATAGTGCAATGGTGTTTTGTTTTCTACAACACCAACTTACCAATGCCTCTTCAAGGAATTGACATGCTCCACTAGTGTTCTTTCTTTCAATTTTATCATCAGCATAGTCAGCATCACAGTATGCTTGTAAATCAAAGTGTGATCCCTTTTTGTACCATAAGCCTACATCAGGTGTTCCAACCAAGTATCTAAAGATTCTTTTGACTGCAATCAAGTGTGATTCTTTTGTAGATGTTTGAAATCTAGCACAAAGACCAACTGCAAACACAATGTCAGGTCTGCTTGCAGTTAAATAGAGAAGAGATCCAATCATTCCTCTATACTCCTTTTCAGATACATCTTTTCCTTTTTCATCTTTGTCCAAACTTGTATATGGATGCATTGGATTTGACATGATTTTGGCTTCATTCATCTTGTACTGCTTGAGAAGATCATTTACATATTTTTCTTGACTGATGAAAATTCCATCTTGTTGTTGCTTGATTTTCAAGCCAAGAAAGAAACCAAGTTCTCCCATCATGCTCATCTCAAACTCACTTTGCATAAGGATAGAAAAATCTTCACACATATTTTCATTAGTAGCACCAAAAATAATATCATCAACATATACTTGTACAATAAGTAAATTATGCAAGGTTGTCAAAACCGGACCGGACTGGCCGGTCGAACCGGGAACCGGACCTGCATCCGGTCCCGTTAGTGATTAAAATCGCTATGCAAGTGAACCGGAGAAAAACCGCGTAAACCGGGAATGAACCGGTAAAAACCGCTAAACCGGGCGGTCTGGGCGGTTTGGCGGTCTAGATTTTTTTTTAAAAAAAATTAATTGGTGAAACTCTGTTTCAATTATTATTTTTATTTTTATTTTTTTTAATGGAAAAAGATCAAATATCAACAGCAAACACGCAAGAAGCAAAAAAAAAACAGAAGAAGAAACAAACTTTGTTTCTGTTCCTTCCGCTCTGTTTACAAGACGTGAAAAATCTTTCTTCTTCCCCTCTAACGGCGGCCGCCGGCGGCGATTCAAGGACAATAGTGGTCAGTTTTGGATCTGATTTCAAGTTTCAATAAAGAGAGAAAAATTTGAAGAAAAATTTAAGAGAAGATGAAGATATTCACAAATAAGAAAATGAAGGCTTATTGTTGTAACAAGAAAGAAAAAATGAAGGATAATATGAGAATGGATAAGTATGAAAAATGGCAGCTGCTGTTGTACCCATTTCTTTCTCCAGATCCCTTTTCTTTCTATGAGAATACAGCTGCTTCCTTTTTATTTTAGCAAATGTAGGGTTAGTGAAATGTAGGCTTAGGTTAATAATTGGGCTTAGGCCCATTATGTATAATATAAACTACTTTAGTGAAATATTCTTTTATGATACTATTTTGCTCTCCATGACACAAGAGATTATCCTAGAAAGAAACAATATCCAGATGTAGAACGTCTAATATCTATGCAGTTTACCCAATCAGCATCAACAAAACTACGAAGTTTTATAATAGCTTGTCTAGGGAAGAATAAACCTCTACCAGGTGCACCCTTCAATTATTTCACGACTCTGCAGGCAGTTTCATAATGTAATATTGTAGGTAGTGGTGTAATTTGACCGGTTTTGGATCGGTTTTGAGTCAATCCAATGTCCGAACCAATGAACTATCGATTGGTTCGGTTTTTAGTGTTTTTCAAAACTGAATCCGAACGAAACTCATCGGTTTGGTTCGGATACTTTAATCGGTTTTACATCGCTTTTTT
>OX637466.1:10331473-10372098 GCA_951799995.1 Trifolium subterraneum | reverse complement strand
ATGAAATTTTGGTTGATTGGACAGACGGAAAAAGTCACATAGATGTCATACAGACTTATTTAATGACGTGGATGCACAAAGATTAAACATTAAATAGTCTTTGTGGCATCTATGTGACATTTTCTGTCTGTTCAGTCAACCAAAATTTCACATTATAAATCAATGTTAAAAACAACAAAAATGTGGGGACTAAAAATATAATATAAAAAAATATAGGAATTATTTTTAGAAATCCGCCTAAATGTAGGACTTGAAACATATTTAACACTAGCATATATTTGGAAGACTAAAAGTTGCTGAAATTTTTTATAGGAACTAAAAATAAAATTCAAAATATTTATAGGGACTAAAAACTTGGTTAACCCGCTAAGATATTAGCCATGAACCGTACCACAAGAGGATTTCGTCCATTCACTCTGATAATTTGATTATGTCTATTATACATAGCTAAAGTTCAGGTATTTATTGTTGGAACGAAGTTTTAATAGGTGGAGAAAGTGTTTAAGTATTTAAGAGAGAATAGAAAACTTTTTAAGAAAGGGAAGACTATTTATATTATTGAGTGTTTGTAATTTTTTTGTCTTGATACAAACTAAAGTACATCACCTCTATTTATACTAGTGACATTCCTAAATCAATGACTAGGATTTTGCTACCAAAAACTTAATCTAATGGCCATAAACCACTATCTAGAATTTTCTCTACTATTCTACAATAGTCTTAACTTATCCTTATATTCTAGAGAGCTCCATAGATTTCTCTAGAATAGACTTCTAGTTGTTGTACTTATTACAACACAAATTTGGGCTTTAAATTCCTAAAGCCCAAACACTAACAAACCCAAAATCAATTTACATATTCAACATTTACTTTACGTATTAACTAGAGTCATATTAATTAGATTTTTCGGGAAACTGGTTATACTTATTAAAAAAAGAACTTCACTTTGAAAATTGTATGTGTTATATTTTAAAGTATTAACAATAAGAATTTTAAAATAACTTTATTATATTGAGTTTTTTTAACTAAAGTCTCGGAGCCATTAGTTAGCATTTTTTTTTAGTAAAAACTTAACTAATTTTGTTATATATTTTCATCATTAGTATTCGGCCTACTGATCGGTCTAATTTAATTGGGGGTTTGTTAAGGCATTAAGTAGTTTTAACCCCCTTCCAATCGTAGTTGCGGGGATCCAACCATGCATTGTCTTTCTTACCAAATTCAATGTCAATTACCACTGAGTTAACTAACATTGGATAAAGTTAACCTATTTAATTGATGAACCAAGTTCAAAATAAATTAATTAGTAAACAAAATTTCAAACTGTTTTTGAGTCTGGACAATCTCTCCTACTTTTATGAGTTTTATCTATATGCAGAACTAATAAATGAAAATGATGACGAGTTTTAAGCCGACCTCACCACACCTCTTTACTCTCTTCTGGTTTTATATAAACAGGTCACAGAAAAAGGGGTTGTGGATTACTCACAAGCTGAAAAACTAAAAATCAGAAGTGTTTGATTCACGTCATCACTAATAAATTATTGTACGGTTTCTTGACTAACCCTTTGGAATGTTCTTCTTTTTCTATTACTTTATTTCATCATTTCTTCTTCTCACATTATTACTTCTACCGACCTTTTTATGTGTATATATCATCATATTCACACTTGCTTGCCAAAACTACTATAGTTAGTTTCAGATTTTAGGGATCTTGTAAATGAAACTTGCCCAAGTAATTATTTGACTTAACTAACTTTGACAATTTTATTTCACATTTAAATCTAGGGTCAAATATGATTTTATCCCTATATTTTGCTTCCTTTTTAACAATAGTCACAACATTTTAGAAAATGTTTTTTTATCAACTAATCTATTAGCTAGAAATTCCACCCTAAAGGTGAATAAGTGGGATGAGCAGTGTTTAAACCTCAGTCCCACCTGCATATATAATACAATATTCCTGCCAACTGAGTTAACTTCACGGGACATTTTAAAAAATGTCCTAAGAAAAGCTATAATTTACTTTCGTTACCAAATGTTGTTCTACTACATTTTGTACCGTAATTTGTATGTGTTATAGTTATGATCAAATGTTATAATATAATTGTTGATTTTCAAAAAAAAATAATCAACTCCACGTCAACTTTCTGTCTAAGAACAAACATAAGGATTAAATTTGGTAACAAAAGTAAATTACTGAATTTTTAAAAATATTTTTTGAAACGTAGGGACTAAATTTGCTCGAGTAATTATTTATTTGACTTATTTTACCCTCTATATATCAACCCTTAAAGAGTTTTGAAAAGGGACAAACAAATCTTAAAATATTGTATCAACTAGGGTCTAGCACAAGTAATTTTTTGTGCAGGAAGTACAGACTTGGTCAAAAACCTAGGGTTAAATATAATTTTGATTCCTATATTTTGCTTGCTTTATAACAATAGTCACAACATTTTAAAAATTGTTTTAAAAAACATTATAATTTACTTTCGTTATCAAATATTGTTCTACTACATTTTGTATGCAATTTGTATGTCTTATAGTTATGGTTGAGTGTTATAATATATTTGTTGATAAAAATTATTATCGGCTCCAGGTCAACTTTCCTTCTAAGAAACAAACAGAAGGACTAAATTTGGTAACAAAAGTAAATTATAGGGTTTTTAAAAATATTTCTTGAAATTTAGTAAAAGAAAAAAATTTCTTGAAATGTAAAGGTGAGCAAAATGTAAGAACCAAAAGCATAACCCTTAAATCTCTTTATCTAGCTTGTTCACATTGGTTATTGGGTGAATGCCCACAATTCTTCGTTAAGTAATCTTCAAAAAACTACATCTCTATAGTTTTTTTATTTTTTAATACTCAACATCCGTCAACATCCGACTCAATGACCGAGGTGTACACCAACCCCTCCACCCGCTAGCAGAGGTCCCCATTTAAAACCAAATTTTTTATTATTCTCGTAAAGACAACTGACCCAACAGAGAAAATAATCTCAAAAACATTTCAACTTAAAATCTTAAGAGCTAGCAAATTCCAAAATTTCAAGCCCTTTATTAGACCAACCTATATTAGGTTACTATGACTTTGTTTGGGAAGACAAATAAGCTAGCTTATAGCTTATAAGCTAAAAGTTCTATTTGGTATCCATTTTTAAAAAAGAGCTTATAGCTTATTTCACTAGCTTATAGCTTATTTTTCAAACAATATTTCAAGTAACTTATGAGCTTATAACTTATCATCTTTTCTTCCAATTTTACCCCAATCATCTTACATGAAAAAAATTAAATATTAATTAAACATATCTTTTTTATGTCGTTTCATATTTATAAGTTAGTTCAACCATTAATTTTGTCAAACATTACAAATTAAATCAACTAGCTTATTCGCTGTAAGCAAAAACCTAACTTATAAATTATCCGCTATAAGTTCATCTACTACAAACTAACTTATGAGTTATCTGCTATTTTAATCAAACATAACCTATTTCTCTAGTATTTTATGATTTGAAAATTTAACTTACTGGGTGCAAATACACATTAATTTAATTGTTAATGGAATGAGAACTAAATATTGTAATGAGGTAAATCTAGAATCCTCCAGACTTTTTGACATATTTGATCAGAACCTAAATAAAATATGGTGCATTGCATGACTTTAGAAATGAATAAAAACAAAGAAGGGTATTTAAGTAATATAGGTACTCAACATTTATATAAAAACAACCAAAAACAGTGTCACTTCCATGTACTTTATTCAAATCTCTCACATCATCAACAATAAATATATATTATTTTACCTACCTAGGTTTCATCATAATCTTCAAAGAAAATAAAAAATAAACCATTTTTTTTCTTTTCTTAATTCTTCTACACATTGAAAATATGAACATGTACTAATATTACAAGGACTATAAGAACATATACCTTCACTCCACACACCAAGACCATAAAAGGTAGGAATTTCAAGATCTAATCCTCCATACACAAGTGGTCTCTAGGATAATGGAAGATCAAGAACAAAAGCAATATGTTGAGTCTCAAAGTTCCAATACAAATAATCCAAACAACACTGAAAAGAGTGAAACTGTGAGATCAAGATGGACACCAAAACCTGAACAAATCCTTATACTTGAATCCATTTTCAATAGTGGAATGGTTAATCCACCAAAAGATGAAACCGTTAGAATAAGAAAACTTCTTGAAAAATTTGGTGCTGTTGGTGATGCTAATGTTTTTTATTGGTTTCAGAATCGCCGTTCTCGCTCTCGTCGCCGTCAAAGGCAGATGCAGGCCGCCGCTCAACTAAGCGGTGGCAGTGCAAATCCATATCACCAATACGACTGCAGCACCAACGGCGGTGCTAACACTCTGTCTCTTGGTGCTGCAGTTGGTTTTGGTGATTCCTCTAATTTCACCTTGAACTCTTCTTCTTGTAATTCATCTTATAATAATAACTTTTCCGGTTCTTCTTCATCATGTGGTCTTGGAGTTGGTCTCGGTGTCGGTGTTGGTGGTGGCGGAGAAGAAGGGTTTGGTGGTTTGTTCTTAGGTTCAACTCCAGTTAATTTTCATGAAACTGATCATACCTCAGCTGCTTCATCAGTTTTGTACCCTTCTAATCATGCTTCAAATTTCAACTTCCATTCAGGTATATATGTGATTAATATTTTCCACGGATGTGCTATAATTCTCAGATTTTATGAGCTTTTATCATATGATGAAGAAAATTAAAAATATTTCTTCTATTATTTCATTCTTAATATATTTTTATTTATGACCAAATTAAATTGAATTGAAAGGAGTTTTCTAATCTATGTATGAAAATTAAAATTATGTCATTTTTATCCCAATTTGCACATGTTCCTTAGATGGATTAATTAGGTTAATTTCATCCAATTTTATCCCCATTTTTTTTTCAAAAAAATGGTGATATTTTTCAATTTGGTTTCAAGACAAAACTTAAACCCCTTTTTAAGAACAAAAATGAGTACTAGAATCTATATTAATTTTCTAAACATAAATTAATTTAATACTTATGTCCAGATATTAGTGTCTTTTAATTATTATTTTTTTTGTTTAAGTTTGGACTTATTATTATTATAATAAACTCTAAAACAAGTTAGAACTTATATTAAATCCTTTGACAAGAGTTGTAGTAGATTCAGATTGACATATTTTTTTAATTAACTTTTTATTCTTAATTTATACTAGTTAGTTTTCAATCTTTGATAGTGATGGAAGAATTTATATTTAGTTTTCAATTTTGATAGTGATGGAAGAATTAAAAAAAGTAGAAAGTCTTTTGTGATTTGACTGTTCTTGGGATTAAATGAAAAGCATGAAAGTTGTACTTTTTTCTTTTCTAGATAAACATGAGTTCACTTTTCTTGTTTCAGTTTATGTTCTTCCTTTTTATTCTCTCATCACATTCTTTTATGAGTTTCATCCAAAATTTGTTCCTTAATTACAAAAATTCTAAACCCTAGATTATTTTTCTCAAAAGCTATGTCTTCACTCTTATCTTTTTTTTTTAGTCAAAATGTCTTTATTCTTTTTAATTACTTTTGTGAAGTGAATGAACTTTTTATTTGAGGTTTCACCTCATTAATATTTTTGTAAATTAATGAAAAAAATAACTATTTTTTTTTTTTTTTTTTTTGACTTATTTTTGCCATGAGATTTTGTGCCCTTCAATTTGGCTTCCCAAGGCAAGGCATGACAAAAGAATCACTTCCATTCCTGCAAATTAAGAGGAAGTTACTTACATGTAACAAATTTATCTAATTCAATCATAATTCTAAATTACTTACAAAGTTTCAAATTGCACCATAACAAATAAACTACATTTGCAATATTATAGTTAAATTGAGATGCTTAATATTAATCTTCAATGAGTTTCAATTATGGTTGAATTGTTTTGGACAAATTTAAGTTTGACAGAAATAATTATTTGTTTTATTTACTAATTGTCATTGAAGTTCAAATTATTAATACTTTCTTTTTTTACTGAAATTAGAGATGGTTACAAAATATTGTTAGAAATTAAAATATTGTAGTTGTAATTACATACCGCAATTTAAAAGAAACTACAATGTTGAATCAACTACTCTAGTTGACATAAGAATTAAGGAGTTCGAGATTCAGCGTTCAAGTCCTCGCAAGAAAAAAAAAACTAATAAAATATTGTAATAAAACAGTGTAATATATACTAACAACTAACATTGTAATGGTTTAATTTGTGATTATGATAATTGATTGATGCTTTAAGTTATATTTTTATCAATTTTGTTGGGGAATAGGATTTGGGGGGAGCAATGTTTCAAGTTTGATCACAGTGTTTATCAATGGGGTTGCAACAGAAGTTCCAAGGGGTGCAATTGACATGAAAGCAATGTTTGGTGAAGATGTTATGCTAGTTCATTCTTCTGGAGTTTCAGTTTCAACCAATGAGTTTGGTTTCTTGATGCAGAGCTTGCAGCATGGTGAAAGCTACTATCTGGTAATTAATGAGTTTGGTTTCTTCATGCTATGTATAATCATTAAAATATCTTTCTATATAAAATATTTTTATCATTTTAAAATAAAAAACCCATTTATTAATTTTTTTTAATATTACTTTGTCTACTTAATTATTATTTGGGTATACTCACACATTAGTTGATTTTTTTTTGTTTATAATGGAGTTGGGGATTGAATTCAGAACCTCATGTTTATTACCCAAATCCCTCACGACTAAACCAAACTCAGTGGCTTAGTTCAATTACTTTATTACTACGTACTATTTTCAACATCTTAAATTAATATAGTAGTATTTTAGTCTTAACATATTTTTTTTTTGGTTGGTAGTCTTAACATATTAATTTAACTAGCATTATTTGATATAAAAAAAATTGTGCATTATTTTAAATGAAACTGTAATGAGACAGAGGGGTATATATTTGCAAATAAACAATTTTTCTTTTTTATTACTATTATTATTTTTATTTTTCTAAATGTCGATTGTATTGAAATGAAAAAGTATGTTGACCTCGCTAAATAAGCTTTTAGAATAATTCAAAATATGAGTCGTGTCACCGTATAGAATTGAATTTTGTCCTCTCTTTTGACCTTCTACCAAATGTTATTATTGTTACTTCGCTCTCCTCTCTTTTGACCTTCTTTATGTTCTTTTTATCATGTTATTAATTTTTTAATATATTTTTTTTGTTTTGCTAAATATAATTTGTTTGATTTTTTTTATTTGACATTTTTGTAATGTTATTAATTTTCTAATATATCTTTTTTTTTCCTGTCGTATAATTTTGTTCTTTATATTACTGCTCCACGGTAACAACTATCATCAATCATTAAGAGTTTTTTTTTTTATCGGCAAACATAATATATTAATAAGCACTGCACTCCATAGTACAAAAGATCCATGGATCATAATTAAGAGTATAAATTACAACATAACTAGTACATACAATATTGTAAATGACATTTAAAATTGTACAACTATTTTTTGTGTAAACATCAAACAAAATGGCATGGAAGAAATATTATTTTCTGATGGAAAATATATAATTTGGGGACGTTGTCTTGGTGAAAATCTAAATAACTTTTTGATAATGTGTTTGTGTTTTTGTTTCAGGTTTCAAAGCAACCCCAAGCATGAACAAATGAAAAAGTAGCACAACAATGGACAAATGGAAGCTTTCATTATATGTTTCTTTTATATATTAATTACCTTCTATCTCTTTTCTTCATTCTCTTAATCTTGGATATGTGGTTCAAATATTAGAAGTCTATTATATATGTGATTACAGAAGTCTATATTTATTTAACAATTATATTATAAATTTAAATGAATTTAGCAGATTTATATTTAAAATAGCAGATTTCTATTTGGAATATTTAGGAATTGTCTGTTGTTTAAAGAAATGATTGGAAAATTTGGTTTTTGTAGCTCTATAAATGCAGAATCTTATAGCTAGTTATAAATACATATATCCAACCAAATTTCACTATACAACCACCAAAAACGTCATTAGTAGTACAAAAGCACTCTGGATATATAGAGTTTTATAGCTATAAATACATATATCCAACCAAATTTCACTATACAACCACGAAAACGCCATTAATGGTACAAAAGCACCATCAGTGGAATCAACTTCTGCAATACAAAATATAAAAAACCTATTATTGCTCAATGTCACTGACTTAATGAGTAAGCCTCTCAATTTGAATATTAGTTAATGAATTAGTTAAATTTTAATCAAAATTAACAAAGACGGCATGTAACAATGAACCTATATGGACTGGTCCTGCATCAACTGTTTTTGGAATCTGTCGCGTTTTTGGTCGATAAAGTGAACCTTTCATCTTGAAAGTGGTTTTTGGTCAAAAATCCTGGTAAACTCTGCTCTTTCTATGAGTAGGAGGTGCAACCAGTCTTGTGCTGGAGTAGATAGAAGTTAGTGGAGTCTAGGTGTTGGCTTCTGTTGACTCTACTTGGTGGGTGGTTTGATACCTTTTCTTCTTCTTTAGTCCATTTTCTTTTCTTATTCTGTCTTGGTCGCAAGATTTGGGCGGACTGGTATTTGCTAGTGGCACCTTTTTGTTTATGGTTTTTGGGCTTTTCTCCTCTTTTAATTTTTGTTTTTCTTCTTTTGTGAGTATTATTAGTACTCCTCTTTGTTTGTGATTTTTTCTTTATTATATAGGGTTAAATATGTTTTTGGTCCCTATAGTTTCATCGAATTTTGTTTTTAGTCCCTGAAGATTTTTTCACACTCTTTAGTCCTTGAAGTTTTGTCTATCTCCCTACTTTTCATTAAATTCGTGCTCAACTAGTGCATATCATTCGAAATTTAATTTTTTTTTCTGCGGTCATGTTTAGTACATTATATGAATCTCTCTTACAAAAATTTAATTTTTTTTAACAAGAGATCAATTAAATATGAATTTTTTAGTTTTTTGCATATAAAAATTCATAAATAATTCATCTTATGTTAAAACATTCTAAATTTTTATCCGAGATGTTCTTATAATATTATAAACATGAATACAAAAATCATTCAAAAATATAAAAGTACACAAGATATACAAGAGTTTGATTAAAAGTAGGGACTAAAAACACTGACGGAAAAAACTTCAGGGACTAAAAGTGTTAAAAAAAACTTCAGGGACTAAAAACGAATTTATGCGAAACTATAGGGACGAAAAACATATTTAACCCTATTATATATATATTTGCCATTAAAAAAAGTTGATAGCTACAGTGACATATCTTGTGGAAAGAGTTCGAACAAAACTAAAGTTTTAAATATTCGAATTTTTTTCCCTACATGTTTAGACTACGATAAGTAATTTCTTTACAAAAATTTATAATTTTTTGATATAAAAAAATTAAATATAATGTTTTGGATCCTTATAGTTTCGTCGAATTTTGTTTCTAGTCCCTGAAGATTTTTCACACTTTTTAGTCCCTGAAGTTTTTCCCTTCAGTGTTTTTAGTCCCTATTGTTCATTCAACTCGTGCATATCGTTCGAAATTTTAAATTTTTTTCTGCGGTTATATTTAGTACATTATATGAATCTCTCTTATAAAAGTTTAAATTTTTTTAACAAGTGATGAATTAAATATGAATTTTTTAGTTTTTTCATATGAAAATGTATAAATAATTCATCTATGTTAAATTAAATGTTAAAAAATTCTAAATTCGTTAATAAATTTTTAGTTACTTACCTTGTAGCCACCCCTTAGTTGGCTACCATACAACTTTTAGTCTAACGTGATATTTTAATAACTTAAATAATTTTAACTAGACACTAAAACTAAATTAAATGGATAATTTGGCCTAAAAAATTACGACAAATGATCATAGCTAGTCAAATTTAGGCTACAATAAAAATATATAACAATATATATGTACCCCAATCTGGTGACTAGCTTCTAACTAGTTAATATTACTTTTCATTCTTTATATAGTAACTAAGAAGTGGGACAAAGAAAGGTGGGTCGGAAAATTAACAAACAAAGGTGAAATTGAATATTGGAATTGTGGCTGCTGGTTGGAAACATATCTAACTCCATTTTGACTATCATTCCTCATCATCTACAAATCTATTTATATTAATCTCTCGAGGAGCAATATAGGGGAATTTTTGGGCTATATGCCTCTTAAGAAGTGACCAATTGAATATTCTTAGAGAATTTTAAATCTTTTAATGGATCAACTTACAACATTAATCGATTCTTCTTAGAGAATTTTTTTTTTTTTTTTTTTTTAAATTAAGAGATCTAAGTATCAAGGTAAGAATAGATAGGTCAACTCAGTTTGCACCTCTATCCTTTCCCGTCATTTACCTATAACCCAACATCTTATACTTTTTATTTATACACCAAAAACTTATTAAGAAATTTAGTAAAACTACTTTAGTATAAAAAAAACTTTAATAAAACTACTACTATTTCTCATTCTTCAGTTATACATTTTTTTAATTTGTGTGAAATGATGTTAGAGGGAGTATACATACTTGTCTCCTTACATTTAATTATACACACAAATTGTTCCAAAAAGATCACTACTTTCAGTATTCAATATGCTTTTAATTAATTTTTTCAATTATATAATTTTTTTAGTCAGGTAATTTAGCGGTTAGAATTTTACCTTTTTAAAATAAATAATTAGTGTGTACAGCACTCGACTTTAACTCCTACATATATCATATAATGTCATTACCAATTGAGTTAAGTTTATAGTGACCCTCTATTTAATACAATGTTCACTACTCTCCAAGTTATTATTTCACGTTTTACGTTTATGATAATAAAAATATCAATGATTAATATATAACGATAATTTAATAAATTCACTATTATTTCTCTCGATATTTTTCATAAAATAATACATTATAAAAAAAATAGGATATATTGGCGGAATATTATATTCCTCACAAAGTGTTTTATTCCGCCAATAAGTGACAATTTAGTGGCGGAACATGTCTGCAACTAAATCTTATAACAGTAAATTCACGGGCGGAAAATTCCGCCAATGACTTATTGAAGAAAAAATTTCACCAATAAGTGATTATAAAATTTGTTTGTAAATCAGGTTTTTCTTATAGTAATAGATGTGAAATGGTCAAATAGAACGATTATCATAAAATAAATAGAGTAATTCCTACCATTATACAGTGGAAATTTTATATATGGTACAATAATTACCGTTCCGTCTTTAAAGGACTGTGTTTGTTGACTTAACTTCAATTTGATGGTACTATTGATTGGTGACAAAAGAACTAACTACTATACAATTCTACATTACATCTTTTGGAAATTATGGCAGTATCTTGTTATTATTATAAAATCAACTTTTTACTTTGAAAATTTAAAGGTAGTAAAAGTTCTTATTCAGACTCATTTTAGGAGATCGATATTAGACAAATTTCAGATTCAAACTTATGATCAACAAAAAGTTAAGAGACAACTATCTATGTGACATTTCTTGTTTTGATGTGTTATTGGATGGAATTATGTGTTCATTGTTTGCGCACATTTTGTGATTTTATTACAAGGATATGAGGTTATGTGAGAAAAATCTTTCATTATGTACAAGAATGTTTTTCTCGCATTGGATAAACAATCTATATTTTATGTTTTGCGATTTGGCCGAGAGGAGCTATGAACATGATTTGGGCTTTTAGGTTAGAAAGATAGAGAAAATACTTGATTTGGGAATTTTGGAGGTAAAAGCTAAAAAGAAAATAAAAATTTTCCCTCTCAAACTTTTGGGGAAAATTTTTCCCTCGTAATAATTTTGGACGTTTTTGGGACAGATCTTAATTTAATAAAAATAAAATAAAAAAAAGTCCTATGATTTGTCTGAAATCTGTCTAAACTTTTGGGACGGATTTTAGACGGACATGTCAAAATAAATTAAACATTTAATTAAGGTTTTTGAAATTGTTTACATGTTTGTCTTCTTTTTGTATTTTTAGGATATAATGCTTGGAATATAAAGAAAGAAGTGTATTTGATGCATTTTATGTGTCTTAGTGAATAGTGATCTAGACTTCGAAAAATTTAAGAAAACCGTCACTAAATATTAAAAAAGTTAAAAGTCAAGAGTTTTCCATTAGTAGGAGCCTGCCTCACGACGTTGTGGGACTTCACCATAGTCGTGCCAGACAAGTAAGAGAGTCTTGCCTGGCAGGAAAGCTTTGTCATGGCCCATGTGAGCCCAAACACGACCACGGCAGACCCGACAGAGAAAATCAATAGTTTTGTCTTTTCATTTCACTTTTAAATATCCATTATCTATAATAAAAATCCAATAAATACTGAGATGGATGGAATTCAGGTCTATTAGACTATATATCCTGAGGTTCAAATACGTGTTCAATCCATTCCCACTACCAATTGCGCTACTAGCTCAAATGGTAGTGGGAATGGATTGAACACGTATTTGAACCCAAGGTACGTGGTTCGAATAGGGTGGCAGTTCCGGGATCGCCAAGATGGAGTCCGGGGCTGTTACAAAAAAAAATTCTATAGAAACTACAAAGTGTAGTTTTTTTGCAAACTTCAAATAATTTATCATATTTATATGTCACCAGCGTTATAAAAAGGTAGAATTTGCAAATCATTTACAAAATGAGCAAGTTAAATTTCCATTAACAGTTTTCCATTGACAAGAATCTGCCATAGCTATGTGGGATCTCATCACAATTGTGTCAGTCTTTCGTTGTAGGAAAGTTTTGTCATGGTCCGTGTGAGACTAGACACGACCGTTGCAAACCCAACAGAGAGAATCGACAATTTTGTCTTTTCCTTTCACTTTTAAATATTTATTATCCGTAATAAAACTCCAATAAATATCGAAATAGACAAAATACAGATCTCTTTGACTATATATCAGACTTCATTATCAATTCAGGTCTCTTATATAAAATCACAATGACACTGATTCTATAAAAACTACAAAGTGCAGTTTTTTTCAAAATTATTTACCGTAGTTATATGTAATATGCCGATGTCATCATGGGAATGGATTAAATGCCGTTACTGCATATTGACGCAATGCTCATTTTTAACCTTCCAATTAATAATAAGTGCTCGAGATTAAAACTACCTCAATTACTCTAATCAATCAGATTCGTTCGATTGTTTTTAGACACCGATTAATTACTGCATGTAATTTCGTGAACAGAGTTACAACAAACAATCATAATCCATGTCACCACCATTATAAACAACTAGAATTTGCAAATCATTTACAAAATGAGCAAGTTAAATTTGCAGTTCCACTACCTCATTTCTTGATGAGATCATCATGTCAGAGATAATTACAATATATAGAAGATTTTGTTAACTTATATAACACTTGAAAACAAGTACACAAAGATTTGGATGAAAGTGCATGGTTGCGCAGTACGTAGATTCCTGAGAAGATTGCTGGAACAGAGATACCAAAACTCTCAAAGAATAAAATTTGGTCCCCACACCGACCAATATAACCAATGCAAATCAGACGGATGTTTGTAACAAATTTTCTTGGATTCTTTTGAGCTTTATAATAATAGTTATAATTATAATATAATTTTAATAATGGAAACATTATAGAGGCACACTAACATAGAAATACCATGTGAGATTTATTGGTTGGCATGTCAATTAAATATTGCATTTGTATCTCTATGATAGATTCTGTGATGTGACATAATTTGCTGTGAATATTATTTTAATGAACAGGTTAATCGAATGGTAAGGTCAACAAAACAATTGTCTTAGGTTTCTAAAAATATGAAAAAATTATTTAATATAAAAGTTTCATATTGTTTAATTTTTTGAGTAAATAAAACTCGTTTTTAGTTGTACCAAAAAATATCGTTTTTAGGAGATGTTTAAATTATACTACCCTCTTTTTTCATATTAAAATATATATTCCTTTTTTCTCTTATATAAAATATATTAGAGAAAATTATAGTCCCCTCCTTTAAAAGAAGCTTGAATTTCACTCATATTCTCTTATATTTTTTATCGGATGTCCCCGAAGGGACACTCATATTCTCTTATATTAAAACTTACATTTCACTCCCTTAACAAAACTCCTTTTTATTATAGTTATTAAACTTCTGATGCATATATTTCATTATTATTTTTTACTTTTGTTCTAGATCGGCTAAAAGTCCAACCCACTTGAAGGCCCATCACAATGGGACAAAGATAATCACGTGGCACAACGACCACAAAATCTAAACAACGAGCACGGACAGAGGTTAACCACCCACAACGTCCTAACGTGCTCCAATGCAAAGGACAATACAGGTGCTATACGTCGCTGATCCCCAACACATAGAGGACCCGCTATAATGTAAACTCTAATATTATCCTATATATAAGCATTTATACATCAATCGCTAAGTATGATATATCTGCGCTTCCAATTATTCATTTTTTTTATCTCATTCAAATACTGACTTGAGCGTCAGAGTACTAACAATCATGCTAGTACCTTTCCCCATAACCGGGACCAATAAATCAACTCATCCACATCCCACCATACACCGTTTCATATTCACTCCAGCTGAATCATGAAGAGCTCAGACAATATTTCTCTAAAACGAGTGACCGGGGTTCGAACCCTGGTCATGACATCCGACACTAGCAATTTCAGTATTTCAGTCAGTTGAGCTACGATTTGTGGACGTTCAACTACCATCATTAACATATATAATGTTAAATGTTATTATAAATTATGAAACTATACTAAATAAAATACAACTTCATCTCAAATAACTTATTAAAGTCGAGTATTTTTTTATTAAATTTTAGAGTAAATTACACTCCTCTCACTTCTTATGATAAATATACACTTTAGTCCATTTAAGAAAAAAAGTGTGATAACAAATAACGTTAAATCCCTATTTTGTGTCCAAAAAAATTTGAGTCATCATTTAAGAAATTAATTTTCATTTTTTTGAAAATTTTATTACTGATTATATGATTTTAGAATATAAATTCAATTTAAAATATTTTTTAAAACTAGCTTTAATAATTTATCGAAATATTTAGTTATATTTTGTATAGTTTCATAGTTTACGACAAAGTTTAAAACTACATGTTAATAATGTGAATAAAAAATAATGAAAAATATGTATGACGAGGTTAGATTATATAAAAATGAAGTGTTTATTAAAGGAGAAAAATGTAGGTTTTAATATAAGGATATGAGAATGAAATTCAAGCTTCTATCAAGGGAGGGAAGTGTAATTGTTTTTCCAAAATGTTTTGTATAAGAGGGGATGTGAGTGTTTTTATTTTATTTTTTGATAAGCAAGTGAGATAAATATAAGGGAATACAAGGGGTACTCAATCCCTTACAAAACAAAGCAAGTTAGGAAATGCTTTGGAAACAAGTCATACGATCAAAACACCAAACCGGAAAAGAAATACAATCCTTATGACCATATCGGCCACTAAACCAAACCCATGATACAATTTTGATGTCATTCAAAATAGAGGAAAAACTCGGAGTGATCCCGTTAAAAATCACATTGTTGCGAAGGTTCCACAAACTCCATGTAGTGGCCAACCAGATCAAATGACGCATGCACCTTCTCATATTTTGTCGATTTTACCAAGTCACCAAACATTATAAAATGGCTTCATCCTTCATTATTTTCCTGGTATCTCTTTCCGATCCAATGAAAAACCGCGTCCCACCCATTTTTGGCGAAAGGGCATTGGAAAAAAAGATGGGTACAATCCTCGAAATAAGTAGTGCAAAAAATACAATTTAATTCCTGGGGGTTGAGTAAAATACCTCGGCGATGAAGTGATGTCTGATTTGGTAATCTTTCTAGTGACAACCGCCAACAGAATACCAAGACTTTGGACGGTGTATCATTTCTCCATTGTTGATTAATGGCGTTCAACACATTAGGCTCTAAACCTGCTAACTGACGTGTGCTCAGTAAAATATTATAACAGGACTTGACAAAATACATCTTGTTTGTATCAGGTATCCATCTCCAATGAGCAGTATTACCCGGCTGCAAGGAAAATCCAATCAACAATTCTGCTATCTCCACCGCCTGCTGCTCTTCACTCTCGGACAGCAGCTCAGTCCACTGCCAAGAGATCACAGAGTTCTCCTCAAGATTACCCAATCTGTCAGCAATCAAAGCATTCCGACACGTCTCTGTCACATAAAGGCTAGGGAATAATTCACTAAAGGGCTGATTCCCGAACCATTTAACATTCCAGAAACCAATATTAACTCGATTACCAACACAAGCTCTCACATGAGACTTGAAACAAGCATTCTAGGCCCCTGTCTCCATTCTTGCAATGTCTTTCCACCAAATGAAGGTATTAGCTTTGTCCGACAAAGAAACTCCACCCATCAATTGTGAAGGGACGTGGCCATATCTAAAGCGTAATAAATCAATCCACAATGCCTCATGTTTAGTCAAGAATCTCCACTTCCATTTATTCAATAAAACACAATTAAACAAGTGTAAATTGTTTACTCCTAAGCCGCCTTGTGCCTTTGGGAGACAGATTTGGTCCCATTTGACCCAACAGATTTTCTTGGTTTCAGCTCCCCCTCCCCATAAAAACTTTCTCTGGATCCGCTCTAATAATTTCAAAATACAACTCGGAGTCCTCTTTCCACCTTGAAATCGTCGGATGGGCTTCCATTGATTAAAATAGACATTGTGCTTTCAAAGATGCAAGATCTCATCCATTTCAGCCATCCTTCCGAAAAGCCCATTTTATTCATCATTCGTTCCAAAAAACTCCAACTCATGGTATCATAAGCTCGTTCGAAATCTACCTTAAACAAGAGGCATTCATCTTTTCTTCGTTTGGCGAAGTCAATAATTTCATTCAAGACCACGATCCCATCTAGAATTTGTCTCTTCAGGAGGTAAGCTGACTGACAGTTAGAAATCAATTTCCCCAACACCTTTTTCAATCTATTAGCCAAGAGCTTCGACAGAATTTTGTACAAACTCCCTATCAAACATATGGGACGATAATCAAAAAGATCTTGAGGGTGATCCTTCTTTGGTATAAGAGTTAAGAAAGACGCCGTCAAAGCTTTTGGACAATGAGCATTTGAATGGAACTCATTGAAAAAAGCCAATACATCTTCTTTTACGAACGACCAACAAGCTTTCCAAAAGTTAAGATTAAACCCATCTGGACCCGGGCTCTTGTTGCCATCACAACTCGAAACAATTTCTCTTTGTTTTGAACGGGGGTAGTCACTCATTGTTCTCAAATTCAAAAGATTTGTCCAAGAAGTTTTGGGAGCAGTTACATTTTAAAGAAAGCATTCTCAAACAAAAATCAAGATCGAGATGGATACAAGAAGGGGACTCAAATACGCGATATTTTCATGCTACTATTAAAGGTCGCCGCCGAAGTAATCCCATTGTGAAGCTTAGGAAAGGGAATGAATGGATCCAAGGAGTGGAGGGGATGTGAGTGTATATTTTAACATAAGAGGGAAGAATGGTGTAGTTTAAGAATCTTTTATGGGAGATGAGTGTAATTTATTCTAAATTTTATATTCTAAAATAAAATAATGAAGTTAATAATAAAATTTTAAAGAAAGGAAAAATAATTTATTAAAGGCTAAATTGGATTGTTTTGTTCCTTAACTTATTTGTTGGTTTCATTTTAATCCCTTAACTTATTATTGTTTCATTTTTGTCCTCTAACTATACCTCTGTCTGTCAAATAAGTCTTTTCTGATAATAAAGTTAATCTTCATCATCACCTTCATCTTATAACCTAAAAATTCACCACCACCTTCATCTTCCAACCTAGAATTCATCACCCCTTCGAATGTTCAGTTTTCCCCCAAATTCAAAATCCTAACTCAAAATTCAAAGGGGAATTTTTAAATTCATGGCTAACAACCCATAATTCATTATTGAATTCAACAACTTTCCATGTTTAAACTCAAACCCATAAAAAATTATCAGTTATGTGAACACCCCATTCTTTAAAGTGTGTACAATTATATATACACCTTATAAGTTTGTGTATTAAGATGCTATGTATAATTCAAAACAAAGAAAGAAATAAAGAGATTTCAAAACAAATAGCCTATTGTCCATTTTCAAAACAAACGAAAAATGACGTATTGACCACTAACACCCAACAAAGGGAAAGGGATAAGACAAACAACCCTTATGAGATTTTAAGAGTCTTTCCTCTTCTTGATTTTTTCGTTCTTCTCCAACCCTCGTTTTCTCCTTTGAATTACACCTTAGAATTTCCGGGTTAGTGTTTTGAATTTGGGGGGAAAAATGAACATTGAAGTTTAAATTGAATTATTAAGTTTATTGAATTTTTTATTTTGCTGGGTTTTATGATGAAGGGGTAATGAAGGTGAAGGGAAATCGACATACCAGAAGCAGCAGAATTTGAAAAAAAATCTATTTCCTTTCCTTGGATCATTACGAAAGAGGAATGAATCAGTGATAGTATTGTTACCGTACGAACTGTGGAAGAAACTTTTCGATCACAAGCTGAGCAACGTAGCAAAGCCTCTACTCGTCTACACGAACGGTTCTCCTCTGGTTCCCGGTGTAACGCCCCAAATTTAGAATTAAAGATAAATTTCTTAGGAGTGGTTGTGTTGATTGTTGGTAATTATTAACTTATTTAGTGAGTTGAATAATTAAATAATTTATGAGTAAATGAGTAGAATGATGTTGATAAAAATAAAATAAAGAGGAGCGTGAGGTGCGCATATTAAATGGTGCGTGAGAATAAGTAAAATAATAGAAAAAAATTGGGATTGGTGAAATTGGGCCTAGTGGTGATATAGAGATGAGGAGGTGTGTGAATAGAAAATTTGTAGAGGAATCTAATTAATAATCAAACAATATTTTCCTTTACTTGGAGAGGAAGTGACCTAGCTTTTCACTATAAATAGACTAAAGTAGAAACAAAAATAGGATTTGCCACAATTATCGGTAGAGCAAAACACTCCATCTTCAACCTTGGAAATTCACTGCTATCCAGGTGAGAGGGTTTAACCTTTCGATTAAATTTCTGAATTTCAATAGTGAGAGGGTTTAAGCTTTCGATTCTAAATTTTTATAGTAATGGTGCTTAACCGAATTTAAATTAAGATGCTAAATTCTAATATTCCTGAACATAGTTTCCCTTATACTGTAGTTGTTGGATTTTCGTGACTGGTGTGTTGGAGAAATTACTCTATATCCTGCTTTGAGTTTATGAATGGTGTTGTTATGCTAGTTATGATTAAGGAGGATTTTAAGACTGTTTATATTGGTTCATTGAGTATGTGAATGGGGCTAAACTTTAGTGTTAAATTGGATTGTGATTATTTGTGCCCTTTAATTTTAGATAGAAACTAGATGGTTGTTTGTAAGTGCTAAACTGTGAGAAAAGAAAAAGTATACATAGATATATCTTAGGTTTGGAATGGCTAATGTATAGTTGGACGGATTAGCAGGAAATTGTGTTGTTAATTTCATGGGCTTGCAAGTACTATGGGTTTAATTTAGATTTAGTCAACATTGTTTGGATAAATGAGTGAATTCCAAATTGAGAATTGGGAAAGTATAGTCCTTACTTTAGTGAAGTTATATTGTTAAACTAAATTTGGTACTGTTAGGCTTGTAGGTAAATTGGAAAAATTGATAATTAATTAATCGAGTAACATGAAGTAAAACACTGTTGGAGTGTTAAAGACAAGTGAGTTTAATCGGCTTTGAACCTACCGAGTGTTGAACTTATTTAGTGTTGAATAATAATAATTAATTACTAAGTTGTTCCTATTGACGTTGTATAAGCCATGGTTGTTGATAGTTGTTACTAATGACGTTGAATCTTGTTGTCTTATTGATGGCGATATAATAATGTTGATTGTTATATTAATGATGTTGCCGTGTTGTTTATTGATGTTGATTATAGATATGAACATGCATTCATTCATGTGTCTAATGATGCCGAGTTTCTAACGATGCCGTAATGATGTTGAACTATTGATGTTGTTTATTGACGCGGAACTATTGATGTTGTTTATCGTTGCCGAACTATTGATGTTGATCCTACAAGATGTAAAACTGGAATTGATGTTGATCCTACACGATGTAAAACTGGAATTGATGTTGATCTTGGTACCACATGCATGTAGCGAGTCTAGGTGCATTGCACATATTTTAATTGATGATGTAGCGTTTTATATTAACGGATTATAGTTGTGCTTTATTTTAATGGGTTGTGTTGTATTGATATTATTGAATTTGTACCTTGTTAATTTCTCGTGTGTGTTTCTTTTAAATTGTTGATTTGTCATGTGTTGATATCAATCGTCCAAAGACGATGTGTACTTTAATTTTATCGTAGACATTATGTCGAATATTCATTGTGATTGAGTTACTCACCTCTTCTGGTTTGACCCTACGACTTGTCATCGTAGGCTTTTCAGGTAATGATGATGCTTAGCCGAGAGTCCGGAGATAGCATTAGGAGCTGTCTTCCCTTCCTGCTTTCAATAAATGAGTCGCTCTGTTAGGAAGTCCTATTGGGGGAAAAACTCTACATTTACCTTTAGTCTATTTTATTATTTTAAAAGGATTGTGTTTTCATTTTCTTAAACCATGTTATGAGACTTTGGAGTTCCTAATCATTGAATGAATTTAGATTTTCGTGATTTGATTTCATTAGCAGGTTGTTCTGAGTATGTAACACTCCATTAATAAATAAATTGAAGAGAATTTTTATAAATAAAATAAAGGGGTACTTTGGGTGTTACACCCGGTGCTAGCCAAACGATCAGAGGTTACGGAGAAAGAATGACCGTTCTTTCAAAAAGATGAGCAGCCTTCTTTCAAAAGGAAAGGAAGCAGCCTTTTACTTTAACACAAGGGTTCTATTTATAGAACCGCCTGTATGTTTAGAAAGTCAAGGTGATTACCAATGTACTTCCTCAAGCCCATTAGCCTTTGCTAACTAATTCGCAACTTTTACTAACCGCACCCTATTTATAAGTCTTACTTATGTCTCTCCTTATGACCGTTTTATTGTGTGTGACCCTATAGGATCTTGCCATGTTGGAAATAATATTAAATCTCATATTTAATATTATAAACAGTGAGCGGTATCTAGCAACACATCACTGCTACCCAAGTGACAAGAATGTCAGGAGATCATATGAAACCTTTCCATGATAATGTATATGTGTACAATTACTCCTTTGTCCTCATATCTATATTGAACACAAAGCATAGGTAGTGTCATCCTTGTATCTTTCAATATTTATGTTTCTTGATCCCGAAACATACTGAGTAACGAATAAGTTCAATATCTCATATTGACTTAATTCGCCATGGCCATGCAACTTTTCAAGCATGTTTCATCAAGAGGCCAAAAGATATTTCTCCTGTAATGCAGGAGTGACAAATCCCATCTAGGACACTCATGTCCCTCAGCATGATTCGTCAAATGCCCATATACCAACGTTATAGTTATCCTGTTACAGACAACGTTTGAATGACAATAAAACATATAACTCCTCATCTAGGGATCATAGTGGTTCCAGGTCAAAGAGTAGTATACACTATTATCAATATGAGACTATCTTATGACACTCTCATAACATACAATGTAGTACTCTCATGACGGGACAATCTAATATAAATATTACTCCTAATATTTATATCTATGTATAGACTTAATATCTCATATCCATGACCCGTGAGATGTGGTCATCAGTCTACATACATAATAGTCTCTATGCTTTATTATTATTATTATCTCAATTCATATTAAAGCTTGACTACGAATACATTTAGAATAGTGTTATAAAGTTAATGTAATCTCACGATTAAGTCTCACTTAATGTTTCATTACATGAACAATATATTCTAGGGACTTTATTATTTTGGAAAACAAAACATAATAAAGATATGCCTTATTTTATATATATATATATATATATATATATATATATATATATATATATATCAAGTCACAATACAAAAGCAAATGCTATTTGGCATATGAAAGTAGATTGGCTTTTAGGGCATACTCCAACATTTTGGGTTGGAAGAAGAAGGTGGTGGTGAATTTCTTTGGTTGGAAGACGAAGGTGGTGATGAAGATTAACTTTTTTAACAGAAAGGACTTATTTAGCAAACGAAAGTAGAGTTAAGGGACTAAAGTGAAACAATAATAATTTAAGGGACTAAAATGAAACCAAAAAATAAATTAAGCGATCAAAAGTCTAATTTAACCTTTTTTAAATGATGACATATAGTTTTTTTGACATAAAGTAGTTGCTTAAAGTTAATTAATATCAAAAAAATATTTATTTATGTTAAAATGAACTAAAGTGTATATTTTAACATAAGAATGGTAAGATGTGTAATTTAAACTTCTTTTAAGGGAGAAGAGTTTGGTACTTGGATTGTTTATGTGATGGTAGTTATCTTAGGTTATAATTTCAAAGGGAATATAAAATAATTGCAGAGGAAATATAACACCATATTACCAAATATCCATAAGGAATGAATTCGAAATTGCCTTGTCTCATCTTAAAGCTATCTTATCTAATTTTGTTCAAACTATCTTTATCAATTTATAAGAGAATGCAAATTTACTTTTATGTTTAATTCCTATGTGCTCTGGACTGGGCCTAACACTAGGCCCGACCCGCCTCTGCTCGGATGACCCAATAAATAGGGTCTATCAGTCCACGTTAGCAGACACATGTTATGCATGCTCTACATGCTCCTCGCTACGCCAACGACATGTCATCGTCAGGGTTTATCCACTTCCCAGATTATGTGGAACGATTTTGACCCAAGATGAGGATCAAATAATGTTCTCTCCCTCCATCCAAGGGGAAGTCCTGGAAGTTACTCTTAATGGGCTATTCAACACGGCCCATTAAGAGGATCTTTTTCCCAACGTTGGGGACTCTATAAATACTCTCCTCTATAGGAGGATCATATATTCTATTCATTCGAACCTTACGCTTAAACTTGTATCTCTGCTCTCTGAACTGACTTAGGCATCAGAGTGTCTGCAGGTACAAACCTCCCTCCGTTGATCATCAAGTTAGATCACTACATGATTCCTGTGAAGATGAATTTTTATAAATATCATTACTCGAATGCACTTTCCAGGGGTCTGCCAACAATCCTATAGAGAGAAGAATCACACTAATAGAGGAAATGCCTTTACTGAAAACTTTTCACAAACACCTTGTGAGCAATAATTTAACTCACTAAATTATCCAGTTTAAATAAATCCAATCGAAACCAATCTAAGACAAATTGAAATACCAATGTGAAGCAAACAAAGAAAAGATAAGACAACAAAATAACCAACTTGATCAACCCATTGTGACAAACCAAACAAAAAACCATACTGAATCCAATCATGTCTTATGTTTGAGATGGTTGGGTTCTGGCGGACTGTACTTCTAGTACTTTCCTGACAATTCTCTTGTATTTTTCTCGTTGTTATATTAATTTATATATATTATATTTGCCATTCAAAAAAAAATTTGAATCCAATATACCTTGATAAAAGCCTCTCCAAACTCAATAATGTAGATCAAATACAACATGCCTCTCGTAACAAATTGAATAAAGTCTGGCACTTAAAAATTCGATAGAAACAAAATGTCTACTAACACGGACTAGAAAAGCAAAAAATATTGCATTATGAGAAGAGAATGAAACTGACTAATTAGAGGTACTGATTCCAAATAGACTATACATATATTTCCTTTTTTTTAAACAACTCAAAGCGGAAGCGCACACTAAGTGTTTCAAGGTGGACCAAACCATGATACCATTTTAACAATAGAGATGCCAAAGATAAAGGGTGGCTAGGATTTCAATAGAATAAGCAATTACCATACTTGTCAAAACTTACAAGACAATATATAATAATACTTATGGACTACTAACTTAAAAGACCAATAACATAAGTCATATTATCTAATGTTAGCTAAATAAATTAAGAAACTAGTGGAATATTTGAGAAGCAACATGAACACATGCTTGGTCACTAAGAAATGTTTTTGATTGAACCTATGAAAAAGTAAGAGGCCCCGCGCTCCACCGTTTTCTTTTCAGCTTAGTAGATGGTTAGCTTAATTATTAAGAATCCAAGCATATAAAAGGCATGTATACTCCATGGTTGTAATATATCAATTTTCTAAATTAAATATAGTGTGTTGAAGTGAAATACTTTTCCTCTGTTCTGTTCTTGTTTCAAGTTTATATATGTCCCACTGATATCAGCTTCAGTATGTCCCACGCTTCTTTAGCAGTTTTGGCATTTGCTATTTTGCCAAACATTGAATTCCTTGGTGAATTTGTGAGAGTGCCAATTCGTCCCTTCTACGAGCGACATCTTCGGCTCCTTCTTGCAAACTATAACACCCAAATCCATTATTTAAATATTCTACATTTACTTAAATCTTTTTCAAAATACGCAACGGAAAATCACAATTTATTTATAAAGTATTATTTGGTTAAAGGTATTACAATCGTCAACATACTAAACTAATTGATTATTTAGCCTAAAACATCGTTTACAAAATCCCTTTTATAAAATATACATTTTTCAACTTAAATATAAAGTCGTAAAGGACTCTATATCCTAAATACAACCATTTCCCTGTGTCACACTTAGAGCGGATCTTCATCAAATACTCGAACACCAATAAACACATAACCTGTAAATCTGAACCACCCAACGGTTGAAAGGTACACAAAATAGAGAGTTAGAAATCATAATCAATAAATATAAGCATAAGAATATACTTAACACTTAAACATATTATTATTCACAATCTAACTCACATGCATATTCTCTCAATCTTAAATCATACATAAGATTACCCACATAACACATTGAAATAACAATTAAAATCAATGACCCATTCAAGAAACTCACACAATGTCACATATCAAATCATCGCATAATATGCGCATCTTCCTAATGCAATCTAATGCCACATTTATGTCATGCCACTTTAGACATAACTAAATGCATGCGATACCATTACTTCTTTATTAGAGTATCTCACCTGTAATATTATTCTTTATCGAATAAAATTCGATATACTTCTTTATCGAATAAATTCGATATACTTCTTTAGTAGAATCATAGGTTCATGTACAACCACATGAAGTAGCAAAGTTTTTCACAAGAAAGGGGGGTTTGAATTGTGAACCTTTAAAAATATGCCAATAAAATTATCACAAACAATATAGTCAATTAGTATTCTTAGATTGTTAGTTAAATCAAGTATTTAAAATATGTTGTAGGCTGGAGAACGTTCTCCCAACACTCTCTGACAGTAAATGTAAATGATGTCTTGTGATTTTTGTGATGAGTGTTTGCGTAACTTAAATAAGAGTAAGGAGAAGAGAAAGCACTCAAAAGATTTATCTTGGTTCACCCAAAAACTTGGGTTAGTCCAGTCCCCACACTCCTTGTGAGATTGTCCACAAAGAGATACTAATGATCTCAAGTTACACTTCCTTTTGATCTAGATCCAAGACCAAACTTTCTTCCAAGCCCTACAAGCTTAATCTACCTTAGTCACACTGACTCTGCAAGTGTCCCTCAATTAGTAGTTATGTACTAACTTGAGGCAAGATTACAATAATGAGATATTGGTTATCAAAGCTTATTCACTCAATACAATTTTGAGAAGCTTTGAAAATGGATGAAAAACTCTCAGTACACTCAATGGATATTCTGATCCTAGATATTTAATTTACAGATCTGAGTGAGAGAGATAAAGAAGAGCTCTTGATAAAACTTGTATCACAAAGACAAGTGTAGAAATGTTGTAGTAGAAACTCTTGCTCTTCAATGTTGCCAATGACTTTTAGTTATAGATGAATCTTGATCTGGGAGTCTTGGCCACAAAGTATGTCAGTTAGAAGCTTTGAAAATAACGGCTAGTATCTTTACAAATGACAGCTCATGATATTTGAAGAAACTGATCACTCTGAGATCGATCTCCAAAGTTTCTTCTTCTGACTTATGAAAGAGGAGCGTATGGTGAGCTGGTGTTGAGCTGTATGATTGTTGTGTGTTGCTTATTAAACAAGTAAAACCGTTGTGCAACTTTTGGATAAATTTTAAACAGCTGTATGTGAGCTAGTATCTTTCCAAGTAAGCATTTTCTCTTTCCAGCATTGGTCTGAGATCATTATCCAGGAACTGGGCGTGAAAGAGCAATTTTCCTTTTGATGTAAAGAAACTGAAGCAAGCAATATCCAGTTGTAATCGATAACAACAGCAGCTGGAGGTTGTACTTGATGTTCCACAAAGTACTTTTGCAAGTACACTCTTCATGGGAGAAGGTGAGATTACTTTGGAGAATGTTCTTTTCTTTATTCATTCCAAGTACAACTCAACTCCCAAAAGATGTAGTGCTGTCTAAATCTCCATGGTTCACAAATATTCAGTCCAACCAATATGTGACAATGTCCCTTTAGATATTTGTTTATTTGCATGTGCTTGATCCTTGAACTTGGCAAAATTAGTAAGTTCTCTATTCATTGAGAATTCCTTGCCTTAAATGAACTCTTGGACTGTAGAGATCTTGTGAGTTAAGCCCAAGATAAAAGTGTTCATTTGTCTGTACATGGTTGACTTATACATAAGTGCTTTTGCATTGATTGTGAATATGGATATTGCCCAGGGTTCAGAGAGTGATCTGAAACTGATCCTGAAACTTTTATTTTCACCAAAATAAAAGAGTGAAATTTGATCTAAAAGCTCAATTGTTCCTAGCTTAATTAAAAACACTCAAGAGCACTTGTTAGATACCAAAGAGACCAGAATTACACTTAAAATATAATTAAGAGGTTTGTTATCTTGAAAACATCAAATTGGGATTTTGCCTCAACACCACAAACACTTAATATAACACAATATTAAGTTCTACTCTATCATATGGATCACTATCCATATCCGTCTTTATTAAGATATCTCACAAATCTTAATATACTTCTGAAATTCTGGCGCAGTCCAGATGGGGTACCGGATGGGGCAGCATCTGCTTCAACACAGTTCCCAGCAGAACATAATGGACAATTTAACAAAAAAAAACAGAAATTAAAATAACACAGTATGTTGTTAACCCAGTTCGGAGCAACCTCTCCTACTCTGGGGGATACCAATCCATGAATGAATTCACTACTATAATTCTAGTTTAAAGATTCCAAAACCTCCCGTTTCTATCTTATCGCCTAGACACTATCTCATGCAATCCTACCTAGGAACTCCTAGATATGAGACGCCCCATCTCACTTCCTCTTAGCCACACGCCCAATGTGACCGTATAACACTAATAACAATTTGGCGAAGAACACACTTCAAACAAATACCTATCTCCGTACTTTAAAGCTTAGGAGTAGATTAAAAAAATTACAACTCAACTAAAAACAGTCGTACTCTAGCATCAAGATGATACACGAGTGGCTCACAAATAAAGCACAAGGCTTACAAGACACGAAACCCTAAAAGACTACATCTTTGATATATTTGTTTAAGCTTCGGTTTCGGTGAATAAAATAGGTCTGAGTCTTCAATATATATAGCCTGAGATAGCCTGGGTTGTTCCTTGATTTCGGGCTTCCCAAATAACCAAAATCCGATAGCAAAAGATTCATTAAAACAAATCCAACCAAAATCCTAAAATATAGAAATATATTTTAGGCGTGATATACTTTGAGATATCTTCAGGAAATAGACCGATCTCCATGTCTTGAGGAACAAGTAAAGCGCTAAAGAGATTAACTTGACAAATATAGCGCGCAACAAACTTGTAACAAACTGTTCATATTTTCTAGCTTCAGGATGTTGTTCCAAATGTAGCCACATCTGACCCTACATCTGACTAGATGTTGTTTTTGCAAAATATAGCCAATTTCAAAAACCCAACAGTCTCCCCCTTTGGCAAATTTTGGCTAAAACAATATTAGACATTTAATGGAGAGATACAGTTCACAACTTCCAAATAAAATCTGAATTCTTAATCAAACAGACTGGATGGTAGTCAAGATGGGGCAACATCAAGCAACACATATGTATAAAGATTAAACTGCTCTCCCTCAATGCATACATGTCAAGACATCGTCAGAAGAACTTTACTCCCCCTAAAAATACGCATACTACAGAACATATTTGTTCCCCCTTAATTCATGCATAGCCGACATACTAAGAGAAACAATTACTCCCCCTCAACACACCATGGCATTCATACTCACATACACATCATACAATTCACATATCACTATTGCTACTGCATATCATCTTCTTCCTTGTCCATAGTGCCAGAAAGTATCTTCCTTGGAGCTCACCCAGATACAGAACATGATGCCTGCTCTGATACCAATTGAAATTCTGGCGCAGTCCAGATGGGGTACCGGATAGGGCAGCATCTGCTTCAACACAATTCCCAGCAGAACATAATGGACAATTTAACAAAAAAAAAAAAACAGAAATTAAAATAACACAGTATGTTGTTAACCCAGTTCGGAGCAACCTCTCATACTCTGGGGGATACCAATCCATGAATGAATTCACTACTATAGTTCTAGTTCAAAGATTCTAAAACCTCCCGTTTCTATCTTATCGCGTAGACACTATCTCATGCAATCCTACCTAGGAACTCCTAGATATGAGACGCCCCGTCTCACTTCCTGTTAGCCACACGCCCAGTGTGACCGTATAACACTAATAACAATTTTGCGAAGAACACACTTCAAACAAATACCTATCTCCGTACTTTAAAGCTTAGGAGTAGATTAAAAAAATTACAACTCAACTAAAAACAGTCCTACTCTAGCATCAAGATGATACACGAGTGGCTCACAAATAAAGCACAAGGCTTACAAGACACGAAACTCTAAAAGACTACATCTTTGATATATTTGTTTAAGCTTCGGTTTCGGTGAATAAAATAGGTTTGAGTCTTCAATATATATAGCCTGAGATAGCTTGGGTTGTTCCTTGATTTCGAGCTTCACAAATAACATAAAATTAGAACATATCCGATAGCAAAAGATTCATTAAAACAAATCCAACAAAAATCGTAAAATATAGGAATATATTTTAGGCGTGATATACTCTGAGATATCTTCAAGAAATAGACCGCTCTCCATGTCTTGAGGAACAAGTAAAGCGCTAAAGAGATTAACTCGACAAATATAGCGCGCAACAAACTTGTAACAAACTGTTCATATTTTCTAGCTTCAGGATGTTGTTCCAAATGTAGCCACATCTGACCTTACATCTGACTAGATGTTGTTTTTGCAAAATATAGCCAATTACAAAAACCCAACAACTTCTTTATCGAATAAAATCTGATATTCTTCTTTATTAAGATAACTCACAATCTTAATATTCATTTATCAACAAATCGTTATTAATTAAAACATTCTCAACAATCATTACCACATATAATGCATTCACTTCACATCTCAATAGTCCAAATAATATTGAAAATCAAATACCAACAATTAGTCTTTCATTTCTAATCAATTGGTTTTACATAACTTATTTCATTCTCAACATAATGCTAATAACATAAGAAAATCATATTAAGCATGCATTATTTCACAAAACTAACTCCGAAATCGGAATCTACGCGAAAAAGTCAATGTTGTGCTGACGAGCTAGCTTCAAGCGAGCCATAGTGAGCTCCAGTGACGGACATCAGAAACAGGGTAAAACTCTCGGATTTCACTCTAAAAACCCTCAAAACCTTGATTTAAACATCCAAGAAGCATAAAAATCATAAATTTAACTTCAATAACTATCATGCTATCAATCAACACGAATTAAAACATCAATTAACACCAAAACATACTAGATATCATGATTATTCACTTTTCTCATAAAACACGATTATGAGTATAAACATCTACAAATTCCCTCTTTAAGCCCCACAAATTTGTTCATACTATTTGTTAAGAGTTTAATAAACATGTTATGAATATTAGAATTCATTTTCATTAAGAAACATTTCCTAAAAAGCCCACGAAAATGAGTGGAGAACGTTCGGGTTCGGAGAAATCGATATTCTCCCCTTTCCCGAGTCACTCACGATTATGAAAACTAACTCTCATACCTTAGATCGACGAATACTCGAGTTTTGCTCTTCAAATCTCCAAGAATTTCTCCTTTCCCTAGCTCCTCCTTCTCTCTTGCTCTTCCTTCTCTCTTCTTTCTCTCTCAAAATTAAAGAACATAAAATGTGCCATTTTACCACTAAAGCCCATTAGCTTAAAAGCCCAAAAGCCCACTAATCGCTAATCTCTCATAAACTCGCTCAATTAACTAATGTTCTCGCTAATTAATTAATTGCCACAAAAGTAATAATAATAATAGACTATTTTACACACAAATAATATATACATACATATAAATAACGAATAATTGAAAATCGGGTCGTTACACAAACTAGTTTCAACAAAGCTCCAAATATTTGAGCTTTAAGATGTGTTGTCATCAACAACTCCAAATAATCAAAATCTTATTCTGTGTTTAGTTTAGGACCGGACCAAACGAAGTTGTAATATTTAGTACCCATATCTCTCAGAATGTACTCACAATAATTTTTGATATAGTAAGACCTATTTTGTTCCTCACACACTCAAACTATTTCTGACACTAACACCTGCAGGACCTAACCTGCTATGATACCAATTTGATATCGGTGGGACATATATAAACTTGAAACAAGAACAGAACAGAGGAAAATTATTTCACTTCAACACACTATATTTAATTTACAAACTTTGATATATTACAACCATGGATTATACATGCCTTTTATAGGCTTGGATTCTTTAAATTAAGCTATCCATCTACTAAGCTAAAAACCAAACGGTGGATGCAAAGAGGTGGCGGTGACTCTTGCTTTTCTATAGGTCCAATAAAAAACATTTCTTAGTGACCAAACATTTGTTCAAGTTGCTTCTCAAATATTCCACTAGTTTCTTGATTTATTTAGCTAACAGAGTTGTAGGGAAGTATTGAAAGTCACGTCAACAAAATATTGGAGAAAAAAGATAGAGTAAAAGAAGAAGCCTTAAAGAGTCAAATGAATCTCAACAACATTGGAGAATCAAGTTAAATGGGAGAAATCAAAGGTGTGATAATTTCAATAATGGAAGTTGGGGAAATTTTAGACGAAGAGGCCGAGGAACTTTTCGAGGAAGAGACCGTGACAACTTCAACCAATCGAGAGGAATTTTAGTTCTAGCTTCCGTGGAAGAGGAAGAGGAAGAGGAAGACGAAGAGGAAACTATGTTCAAGAGAGGAGAAATTATAGTTGTTTTCATTGTGGAAAGTTTGGACATAAATCGGCTGATTGTAGATATCGACAACAAGTAAACATGGTTGAAAGTTCATATCAAAACACCGGTGAGAATTACAAAAATCCACAAAGTTTATTTTTAGCAAGCAATACGATCTCAAAAAAAGAAAATATACGGTATTTGTATAGTGGATGTAGCATCTACCGTGAAGTTCGGAAACAATTCAAATATTTCAATTTGGGGGAAAGGTCAAATTGCTATTAGATTTAAAGATGGATCTCAGAATTTTATTGGTGATGTTTTTTATGCTCCTGGTCTTCATCACAATCTATTGAGTATGGGACAACTGTTAGAGAAAGGGTACAACATGCAGATTCACAACAGTTATTGCACGTTGATCGATAGAAACGAAAGATTGTCACAAAGGTAAAAATAACACCAAACTGCCTATTCCCTTTAAGAATTCAACATGAAAGATTTCCTTGTTTGAGCTCTATAATTCCATATGATGATTGGTTGTGGCAAATGAGATTTGGTCACTTCCATTTTTCTAGTTTGAATTATTTGTCATGAAAAGAATATGTTTCTAGACTGCCTGTTGTGAACATTCCAAGTAGAGTATGTGAGACTTGTCAAATTGGAAAGAAGCATAGAGAATCATTTCCAACCGGAAAGTCTTGGAGTGCGAGGAAACTACTAGAGATAGTTCATTCAGACTTGTGTTCAGTTGAGATACCACCACCTGGTGGTTGCATGTATTTTATTACTTTTATTGATAATTTTAGCAGAAAAGCTTGGGTATGTTTTTTAAAGCAAAAATTAGAAGCTTGTGATGCCTTCAAGTGATTCAAGGCACTCGTAGAAATACAAAGTGGTTGTAGAATCAAAGCATTGAGAACAGATAGAGGCCAAGAATACCTCGCTGGTACAAATTACTTTGAGCAACATGGAATTGAGGATCAGTTAACAACAAGATACACACCTCAATAGAATGGAGTTGCTGAATGGAAGAACAGAACAATCATGGATATGGTGAGATGCATGCTCAAAGCAAAACAAATACCCAAAGAATTTTGGGCGGAAACCATTGCTACTGTAGTATATTTTTTGAATAGGTGTCCAACAAAAAGTGTTCAAGAAAATACTCTCGTAGAAGCATGGAGTGGCAGAAGACCTTTGATCTGGCATATAAAGGTTTTTGGATGTATTGCATATGATCACGTACCAGATCAACTCAGAAAGAAGTTAGATGACAAAGGTGAAAGATGTGTCATTTTTGGCTATAGTCCAAACTCAAAAGCCTACAAAATTTACAACCCAGAGACCATGATGGTGATTATTAGTCGAGATGTGACATTTGATGAAGGAGGAATGTAGAATTCGTCCTCAAAGTCACAAAAGAGCCGATAGTAACTTTCATTGATTATGTGATACACCGGAAAATGTGCTATTTATTTTGTTAAATTAATATAATATTACAATTATTTTTATTTAATTTTCGAAGTTTTATTTTATAAATAGTTACTAATTCCTGATATTTTATTTAATCAGATAAAAAGTGGACGAATTGAATAAAGGAGCGAAAACGGACCAAAAAGAGACAAAAAGGCCACACAAGTGCAGCCAAATGGACCACACACAAGAAATGTGGCGCCTGCCACACCCCCCCTCTGCCGCCCTCCATGATCCAACAACAAGTGTGCCACAAGCCTTTCTTAGCAAGAAAAGATCTCTGCCGCCCAGTTAATCCAATGGCGCTCGCCAGATCCTGACACAAAGTCCCACATCGGTTGAAACAAATTCTTAGCAGCGTGAAAACAATATAAATAGGTGTCAATTCTTACATTTCAAGAGACACAATAGAGCGAGAGTGAGAATTAATTAAAGTAAAAATCAATAGAGCGAGTGCGTGTGATTTCTACTAGATAGTAAAAACTGAACATTAACTCTAATCAGCAACGATAGTTGGGATTAGATTTAATTAAATTATATTGATTTTTAAAAAGTATTTTATTAGCGGATGTGAGACGAGAGTTAAGCATCACCTTTATATTATACAATATTAGTCAAGATTTGCGAGAGCTGAGATTGGTATTTTTAAATCGATATAGTTTTGAAAACTAATCCTTTTACCTAGCATGAATTAAGTACTGAACCCTCTAAAACAACTAAGATCGCATCCTAGTAATACTTATTCTTATTTTAAAAAAATCTAAAAATATTTTACAATTTAAAACCCTCTTATTTAATCTTTAGCCTTGGATTTACAAAGTAACATTAGATAACGGTTGTTCAACTATTGGTCCCTTGAGTTCGATAATCTTTTAAAACTATGTGACACGACTGTATACTTGCAGTCAAGTTGTCGTCTCGATCATTATGATGAGGAGAACGAGCAAGTGAATGAACATGTAGATCCAACACCAGATGAGCCAGAAACATTTGACAAACAACAAAGGCAGTGGAGATTAACAGCTAGACTACAAGATTGTGTTTCGGGGAATGATAATGACCCATCCGATGAAGAAATTATCAACTTTGCTTTATTTGCGGATTGTGAGCCAATGAATTTTGAAGAAACCTCGGGTGATGAAAATTGGATAAAAGCAATGGATGAAGAAATCAATGCAAGACACTACTATCCCAACTGATTATATTATCTTAGAAATGAAAGCAATGGGTGATGAGAATTTTATTTTGACTTAAGTCAAAATAAAAGACAGAACTATCCTAACTGACTATATTATCTTCGAAATGAAAGAAAAGAATGAATTAAATTTGATTTTGGGGCAGCTGGGGCAATTATTAATGTAAAAAAAAAACAATAATTTGTTTTGACCTTGATGGCAAAAAGATAGGATTCAAAATGCAAGAAGGTAAAACAATATGTAATAGTTCTACTATGCTTGAATATGTCTGTTGTGTCAAAATGCAAGTGATATGGTGGATATTTCTAAGTGATGTTAGAGGTTTTATAGCTCACCATTGGAGCTTGTTGGATTGAAACAAAATGGGTAACGAAGGTGAATTCGAGAAGATTTAGAGGGAAAATCTTCCTACAAACAACCCCACTACTCTGAACGAGTAAGACAAAAAAATTTCACTAGTTAGCAGAATGGGAAAGGGTACCTGCAAGAATGTTAGCATTCCAACACAGCAACAACTAAAGATGAGTGTGTATGAAATGAGTGAAATGTGTGTACTTAAGGATGAGTAGATATGCATATATGCAGGGAATGATGAGAATGACCATCTCATTGGTCGCACTGTGTTATTGGTTTTATAATTCAAACTATGCAATGTTGAGCCAGATGCTGCAACATCTGTCCTATTAGATGCTCTAACAGAGATTCTATACAATGTTGTAACATTGTTCTGTTTAGCAGTTATCAGTTAGTTAGTTGGTAGTTACTAGTTGTTATGTACAGTTGTCATTCAGTTAGTATTTGTTTGTCTTAGGTAGTTATGCAGTTGCTTGCATTTGAAACAACAACCTATTGTATATAAACAATTGAGGCCCTTTGTGGAAGAATAAAATTTTACTTTCCCTTTAATCAATTTCTACACTTTTCATAGTTTTTCCATCTCTCTCAAATTTCATCTCTTTCATTCTTTATTCAAAGAGTTAAAGTGAATAACCCAACATGTGTGAGTTGAATGAGAAATGCATATCTCATGATAGGGGTTACTTATCTGCTATGGGCAGTGTACAATGGATAAAGAGCCAGCTTGTGGGTCTTGGTCCAGTCCAAACCATATGTGGTTTAACTATCTTATTATTACCTACTATCAACACTTGAAATTAGTTTTAGAAAAGGAACCGACAAATTTAGAAAATATATGATTAGTGTCTAGGAAAATATAATTTGTGTGCACGAAACTTCAAATTGGTCAAAAACAATGACATTATGGCCAAATTAATATGGTACTAATTGTCTTTTTTAATAATGACGTGATACATTTCCCTTTAAATGCGGGGTATTGTTGAATTTTAGGTTACCTTTGTAAAAATGAAAATGATAGTTGTCAGTCTAAAAAGGTAAGAACAACCAAATTAAATTAGAGTAAAATCTCTTTAAATTAATAATGTCAGGATCAAAAAAATCTATTAATTTAGAGAGTTATTAATTTATCGATAAATTAATAATTATTAATTTAAAGAGTTTTTAAGTAATTATACCGTACATACCAAACAAAAAGGTACGATAAATGTAATATGAGAGAGTTAGTAATATGCATTGGTCCAAACAAAAAGGTAAAGTTAGATATGAGCTCCAAATAGACTTGAACTTTAAAGGAAAATAGACAACTATTAAATCATATTTCAATAGAGTGTAATATATTTTTTTCAATTTCTATGAATTATTAATTTATTATTTTTTTGGGACCAAAAATTATAAAGGGATCTCCCGAAAAATTATTATCTTATTATTTTATCGAATTTTTCAATTTTTTACATTGTCCCAAGTCGGGACCGAACAAATTTATTATTTTAAAGAGTTTATTAATTTACCGAGTATTAATTTAAAGAGATTTTACTGTATACTTTTGAAAGTGTCATTGCTAATATATTTTCGAATAGCTAATTGATTTTGGACAACAAAATTGTGATAGTAAATACAATGTAGTTTGGTTTGAAATGTGTGTATGTCATAAAAAATAAAAATTAGAACAAATATACAACAAATACATATTTTGTTATTCACATAACACAACAATTTGAAATAAGAATATTTTAGCATAAATCAACATCAACATTTATGTATGATTTGAAAAGTTTTAGGGGTCTTATAAACTAATTTATCCTTATAATTACTCCCTCCGTCCCGAAACTTTAGTCCTTTTAGAGTTTTGCACGGAGATTAAGAAATGATATAAAGATTGATAAGTTAAGTCTTTTTTACCCTTGCTTTATTAATAAAGAGAAAATATATTTAATTAATGTTTTAGCTTTAGTAAGGGTACAAATGGTAAAATACTACTAATTGTGCATTGGTTTCTTAAAAGGACTAAAGATTTGAGACAAAACTTAAAAGGTAAAAGGACTAAAGATTTGGGACTGAGGGAGTATTTACTAACTATCTTATTGCCCTCTATAACACTTAAAATGAGTTTTATAAGAGGAACATACAAATCTAGAAAATAGTATCATTAATGTCTAGTGCAAATTAGCTGTGTGCACGAAGCTTTAACTTGGTCTATAATAATGACGTTATATATGGCCAAATTAATATGGTAATTGTCTTTAATAAAAAAGTGATGCAATTTCGGATTTGGATCCTCTCCAATTTTTCCTCATGTTTTCTCTTCTTTTTCTTAATCTAATGGTTGAGAAAAACATGAGGAGTAAAAAGGAGAAAAAATCAACCCTTGGATTAAGAAATAGGAGAGAAAACATGAGAGAAAATTGGAGATGATCCAATCCCTGCAATTTCCCTTTAAATGGCCAAATTAGTATTGTTGAATTCTAGGAGTAGTTGTCACTCTAAATGTGTGCAAGTGCAAGTGTGAGGTGAGAAGTCCCACATTGCTTAGAATACTTTATGAAGTGTAAATAAAAAGGTAACTAAAAAAAAAATATTACAAGCTTTATGAAGTGTTTAGATAAATAATTTTCGACATGTAAATTTTGATAGTAGATACATGTGTTTTTGTTTGGAATGTGTATAAGTCATAAAAGATAAAAATTAACACAGAGATACAAATAAACACATATCTTGTTACTGATCGTCTATACATGATAAATCATCATTTCTACCCATCATTTATGTATAATTAGTATTTTTTTGGGGTCCTGTAAATTAATTTTTTTCTTATAACTATTTACTAACTATCTTATTATTTTCGTCTATCAACGCTTAAAATGAGTTTTATAAAACCAATAAACAAATCTAGAAAATAGTATCGTTGGTGTCTTTTGCAAATAATTTTTGTGCACGAAACTTCTACTTGGTCAAAAACAATGACGTTATGACCAAATTAATACGGTAATTGTCTTTCGTAATGAAGTGACGCGGTTTCCCTTTAATGCGGAGTATTGTTGAATTTTAGAGTACCTTTCTTGTACATGAAATTGATAGTTGTCACTCTAAAAAGGTAAGTACAACATAAATAATATTACAAGCTTTCTAAAGCGTCCATGCTACTATATGTTAGATAGATAAGTGATTTTTGACATCAAAATTTTGATAGTAGGTACCATATATTTTGTTTTAGAATGTGTGTAAGTTATAAAAGATAAAAAGAAAAAATAAGATATTCACATAACACAAATATTTCGAATAACAGTATTTTAGTATAAATCAACATTTATGTATAATTAGAAGAAATAAAGTTGTTATCAATGAATACTGGTCCATGTGGTAAGTGTTGAGGGTTCATTAAACAAGTTGCCAAGGGTTGAATTCATGGCTCCTATGTATGTGATAGAATGAAATTTCATACCTATATCATCCAAAAAGAAGACTTGTTTTTTCTAGTCCTAATTACATTAATTCCAACATGGCTATTTTAGTCCACACTTTAGCCATAATATTTTTATGGTTAAAATAGTTTTTACCTCCCTGCACTATTTTCTTATTACCCCTTATAATGTTAATGTTAAGATTTCATCATTTTAGCCCCTCATTAAAAAGATATTGTATCATTAGGGTACATAGCATAGCAAGTACTTTTTGTGCAAAAATCATCGGCTTGGTCTAAAACAATGAAGTTATGGCCAAATTAATATTATGACTGTCTTTTTTTTTTACCAAATACAATGACTGTCTTTAATATGGGGGTATTTTTGAATTCTAGGCTACTTTTTTCAAAAATGGAAATAATAATTGTCACCCTATAAAGATAATAGTATTGAGGGTTTTTCTTACTTATCGAGAATTTTTAGCTGTAAATAAATTTTATTACTCCCTCTGTCCCAAAACTTTAGTCCTTTTAGAGTTTTGCACGAAGATTAAGAAATTATAAAGATTGATAAGTTAAGTCATTTTTACCCTTACTTTATTAAGAAAGAGAAAATATATTTAATTAATGTTTTAATCTTAGTAAGGGTACAAATGGTAAAATATCACCAATTATGCATTGGTTTCTTAAAAAAAATCAAAGATTTAGGACAAAACTAAAAAGTTAAAAGGATCAAAGATTTGGGACGGAGGGATAAACAAATTGTCTTTTTTTGTAGTATTTTATCGGGTGCAGAACAGACCACCTCGATCATCTTATCACTCTACTCCTTATCAAATGTTAGTATTATGTTAGAAATTAGGATATGAACCGATATACTGAATTCAATTTCTACTCAACAAAATTACAAAAGAGTGTATATTTCAAGAAGGTGCTTTGAATTAAAATATTGAAATGCAGCTTGTTGCCAATTCTTATGAAAAGTAAACCAAACCAATAAATCCTTGAGGGTGTGGAGCAAACGAATAAGCAACGAAATCAAAGAACGATATTTCTATGAGCAATAATAATCAAACCAACAAAAGTAAAAAACAATAAAGCGATAAAAGACACCGATAAATTGTTTACCCAATGCGGCTAATACCACCTACTTTGGGGGAGAGAGCACCTCTCTGTTCCACTATCAACCTTGAAGTTCTTGATTACATTAAGATTTTACAAAGAGTTACCAGAATTAGAAATTCCATAATTCTACCATTTTCCCAAATCTCTCCCCGTGACCAAGAGATTCAAATAAGTATTTCCAAGAAGAATGAATGAGTCCCCAACCCTAGAGAATACCCAAGAGAAACCCTCTTAAACCCTAGACTTATGATGGTGAAGAAACCCTTCAAAACCCACTTCTTTCTCTCTCCTTGCGGCTGCACAAATCAGAAAAAACTATATATATTGCACAGCTACGCCTAGGCGCAGCACAACATAAACAAACAACAAAAAACCTGCATGAACCCCGGAATGCCTTCTGTACTCTCGTAAAATTGCTTGCCTCCAATTGCCCTTGAATTTTTAGGACAAGCCACAAGCTAAAACATCAAACTCTCCTTGCACCCAACTACCTCCAGCAGTCATACCAGTTACCAAGTCTGATCACCTTGATTTCAATTGCCTCCCCGAAGATCCTCTCAAGGTTTTGCACTTCTTCGGCCACAATCGAAACATAACCTACAAGGTCTCCATAGCTATACCACATTGGTGTACCTCCACCTCAAACCGAGTTTCCTCCACCAAAGCCTCAAACCGGTATATCCACTATGTCTTCCACATTGTAATACACAAAACCCGTTAAACGTAACTCTGAGTATTATTCCAGCACCTCTCCAGGCCGATACCGAGTATTATTTCACCGCGTCTCCAGGCCGACAAACCTTCCATGGTTCCCAACTTGTGACTATGAGAGCTCCCGCACTCTCATAGTCTTCCTCCTCATCAACGACAATCTGAGCAGTCGAATTTCCACCACCCCTTCTCTAAGGACAGTCCTTCTTGAAGTGACCCGATTCTTGACAATGGAAGCATTTGAACTTGCCACCATTATCACCACTTGGCCTAGACTTAGATCAATTTTTCTTCCCTTTCCCTTTGCCTTTGTTCTCGCTTCTACCCCATGCAACACTCAAGCCCTCTCCACTATTATCAACTCTCAAGTCTCTCAGCTTAGTTAACTCCTTAGTTCTCAAAGCCGATTGAACTTCATCCAAAGTGATAGTGCCTTCTTTGCCATAAAGCAATGCATCCTTGAGGTTTTCCCACGACTTAGGTAAAACACACAACAAATAAAAAGCTTTCTCCTCGTCTTCCAAGTTCACATCAATATTCGCCAAATCGTCAATGATTTTATTAAATTTCGCAAGTTGCTCCACCACAGACTTGTTCTCCACCATACGATAAAGTATAGTCGTACCTTCAGACACTGTCGACGTGCTAAAGACTTTGTCATTTACAAAGTGTCAAGCTTGGTCCACATCATCACTGCCGAAGTCTCACGTGCTACCTCTCTCAACACCTTATCCCCGAGACACAAAGTAAATATCACTCACCGCCTTATCATTCATCTCAGTTTTCTCTTCCTCTGAGAGATGTGCTGGCATCTGTGTCGGTCCCTTTAACGCTTCAACACACTTTTGTTGAACCAAAACCGCTCTCATCTTCACATTCCACAATCCAAAGTCGTTACTCCCGGTGAATTCCTCAATCTCAAACTTTGAACCCATGGTACTTATTTCCTTTAATCCATTGTCCCACGGTGGGCACCATTTGTTGTGAATTCTTACGAAAGTAAACCACACCAATAAATCCTTGAGTGTGTGG